>AJFK01000464.1:0-183474 GCA_000467715.1 Hysterium pulicare CBS 123377
GAGCCGTGAAAAGGGAGAGATAAGCTTTAATAGGAGCGAGGAGAAGACTGAGGATTTGGCTTTGAGTTGCCTGAGAATGAAGGTCGGCACTGTTCGCATACTCGGTGACCTTCTGGTTGGCGAATGCTAAAACTTGATCGACGTAATCAAGTCGTTCGGGGTAAATATTGCTATCCAAATCAGCAACTTGTTCTCGCAGTACATCTATTATGCAACACTTACAGAGCGAGATTAGCCAGAGACACCAGTAACGCGATTGTATCCTGGATGGTAAGTCGCTGCATCTTTACCAGACTTGCGACCTGTTCGTGGAATATTTCGAAAAGTTTCACATTTTCTGGTATTCCTCGAGACTTCTTGGACTCGTTATCCGTCTCAGCGGTCTCATTCTGCGATGGAGCAACAGCAGTTGTAGACGATGTTATTGAGGCTTCGTCTGCACCCGCAGGTGCCCCTTCCGAGCTATCTCCGTTTTGTTGTGTTGACGGTTCCGGTTCGTTTTGTTTCCGCTCCTTAGCTATTTTCATTTGTTCCAGTAGTTTCGTTATTGCTTCTTCCTCTGTCTTCTTCCTCTGCTCAGGAGTCTCTGATTCGGATTCTCTCTGAGCATATGCGGATAACCGATCCATCAGTCCAATGACTATAGCCTTGACGTTTACGTGAGGATTCAATCGTGCGGTTGCAGATAGGAACTGGTCGAGGGTATGAAGGTGGAATTCATCAGGGAATACTTGGGTTACAACTATCCATGTTTATTAGCCAGTGCAAATACATTTCATGCACACGTAAACCTACCTTCAAGGAGATATTCCTGCGCAAGAACATCTCTGCACTGGACAATCTGCTCCAGCAAGGGATTCAAGATCTTCTTGTAGTTCTCCAAATCCACGAGCTGGCTCAATCGGACAAGGTTGCTGCCTACTAGAAGTTGGAGCTCCTGCCTCTCTTTGGTCCTTTGTTCCCGCTCTCTCGAGTGTCCCTGGTGTTGTAGCCGTACCCAAAGCTTGTTCATTTCCACGAAATTTGTCAGTATGAAGCTGATCGAGTCCTGTAGATTTCCCTCCTGACCCTCGCTATCGGTAATGGGCAGGCAATCCCGCGCTTGTCCCGCAAGGTAATACCGCAAGAACAATCCTCGAATCGGGTGCTGAACGCCTCGGCTCATCTCCATCATGTCTTTCATTATCTCCTTTACCGGTGCATCTTCAATAGCCATATACACGGTACCAACGGTAATCATGAGGTATAGGCGAGGTATGATATTTCCAGCATATTGAACTAGTTCGTATAAGTCGGCGAGGTGGTTGACAGGGTGGTTATCTCGTAGGTACACGGAGAGATGGCGGAGCGCATCGAAGACGGCCATGTAAAGCTCATAGTATTGCTTAGGCCCTAAGCTACTCGTTCGCAATTCGGATACTAGGGTTGAACTACAGTTAAATGCAATTAGCTTCATGTACAGTGCTATTAACCATAGCTAGGGAGAAGTGTATGCCTACCTGCACTTCAGCGCATCCATCAACTTCCCGGGGGTCTCCAGGCACCGCCGCATGAGCATCGTCTGCTGGCGCACGACGGCCAGGGCATCTTCAAGCAGACGAGCCTGATCTTCTACCGGAGGCGGCGACGCCATTGTTATTGTTTTATGAGGTCCAGGGTAGCTGACTATGACGGGATGGGGTAACAGTCGACGCTGCAAGCTTACGCAGTTGATTTCGCTTCGAAAAGTGTGGCTGGGTTGTGGCGCACGTCGAAGAAAATCGTGAGGCTTTCACATTAACAAAAACAAAGGTTGTTTTGCAAATAATACTTTCTATTATTGATATCTATAATGATATTATCCTGATTCCCAAAACAATTGTTCGATCCTAAGCTTTCCAAGCTTTCAAACGCCGTTTCGCCAGTCCTCCAAGCCCAGCGCCATGCTAATCCGAGTATGTATATATCATTCCGCAGTTTGAGAGTCGTACAACACATTCTCGGTCCCAAAATTAGTAAAAGCACCGCATGTGTATAACGGGTGCCGTTTGTATGTATACGGAAGAAGTGCAATGCCTTTTTCTACACCGCCATATATCACATATGTCATGTTCGTCAGTCGTCATCCAGTATAGAAGTATCCGCCGTCGTTTTGGTCGTCTGGTGTGATTGGAATAGTGTTGTGGAGGAGCGCAAGATTTGGAAATAGACTAAAGGTGTCTATGCGACCGTAGAGGTCACCGTGGTGAAGGTCTTGACTGGATAATATGTATGCCACATGCCATCATCGTAGTATTCTGTCGTCGCCGGAGCGTCGGAAGCCGTAACAAGAATCGTATCAACAATAGTTACAACTGATGGTTCCGCAGTGGTGATTGGGGCGATGGTGGTCGTCGGCGACGGTGCGGAGCTCCCCGGAGTTGTTGCCAGAGTGAATGGCTTTCCCCAGGTGGACGTAGTACTCGGTATTGCGGAAGAGGCGGGAGTCGTAGCTAATGTGAACGGTTTGCCCCAGGTTGATGTGGTGCTAGGTATGCTGGACGATTCAGGAATCGTGGCCAAGGTGAAGGGCTTGCCCCAGGTCGATGTAGTGCTAGGTAGGCTAGAGGAATCAGGAGTCGTGGCTAACGTGAAGGGCTTGCCCCAGGTTGACGAGCTGCTGGAAGGAGCAGATGCCAGATGGGTGATGGCAATGGTCTCTATCGTCGTTTGAGCGGGAGCCGTTACTGTTTCGACAACGGTCGCCGCCTGGACAGTGGATGATCCGCCGTCGACATTGACCACAGAATAACTCTTTGCTCGCTGGACAAGGTTCGGTCGAACGACATGGAGTAAGTCGAGGGGAAATGCCGATGTAATCGTGAGAAGGAAGAACACAATCGTAGTTTGTGTTATACAACAGCGCATATTGAAGACAGGTCAAGGAGGATTGCGAACAAGGGTCGTAGATAATACAAGGTTGTACTTCTGAGAGGACAGCACAACGTCTTGAAGCGAATAAGTTGTTGAGAAATAGTTGAGTGATACGAGAAGTACCAAAAACCGGGGGTTAACTATATAGTAATTCATGATGGCTGTGGTGAAGCGGATGGCTGGTGAAGGTGTCGAAGGAGGCTGGTCGGCGGGTACGGCTGGTGATAGCGCACGGACTAGTCTCGGGAGATCGACGGCTAGCAGGGATATGCGAATTTAAGCGATATCCAAGTCAACCGGCTACCACTCCGATTATTTGGAACGAGTTCAAGATCGTCAGCAACTCATGATAGTGCTATCCATCATTACTCGATGAGACCAGTTGGATTAAGCTCAACAAAATGACAGGGCGATGGGCCTGAGTAGCCCTTGGAGCGGGAAGAAGTGGGGAAATGATATGATGGCAAGGGTGCAACTTGACATTATCCTCGGAAATGCTGCTCATCATCATCAGGATTATTAACTACGACGCCCGTCTGCTCACAACTCACTCATACAAATGTTCATCATCCTCTCTTGATTAGTCTTTCCATGTGCTATCCTTCATCATCCACCAATACTTCCCGAAGCCCTTTCGCCCCGTAGTGAGACGATTTCGGTACTTTTGAGACTCGTGATGGGCATTTGTGATCGGAGCAGAGCATTCCCGCACAATGGCATTTTAAGAATGTCTGCTCCAAGGCCAGCATCAACCACAGAGCGTCGAAGTACAGCGTATTTTGACTTTATGCTCGAGAGCAAAGAAGTCTGTGGAGAGAGAGAAAGGAACAAGAAGAGACGGTGGGGGTATTTATATACCTAGGCTAGACCGCTAAGTTCCTCTCTATTTCATTCAGTTTTCACTCCCACTCCAGCAGATTGATGCGGTGTTTTTAGTTGTGGCTTTTGATAATTCGATGATAGATATTGAGATCACGAACAGAACTAAGCGTCAAGAGCAAAGTTTATAAACATCCACTTTCATTTACCTCATCATCTCATCAACTGGAGAAAAGGAATGACTTCCCAAGATTATAAACGCCTCGCTAACAACAAAGACCTAGTACCTAGGTTTTCAGTGCATTTCCACACCAAGTAATACCGTTAACCTCTCTATCAAGCTAGAGATGACTGCTCACTCCCTTCCTTTGTCTTTTGCTTCATCTTCTCTAACTCGCCATACTTCCTCTCTCCTTTCCCCGCACCTTCTCTACCGACTTCACTCTCGACATCACCATCAGTCGCTTTGCTATTCGCAACGCTGTTTTCCTCTGACGAGTACCAGGCAGATTTGCATGTGCAACCATGACAATGATGGCTCCCGTGACTTTCATGGTCATTCTGCACATCAGATTCGGCGATAGGATGGGATGTCAGAGCGCCTGGCGCACTCCTGTGGTGGGCATTGAGTCTAGCCTTATCATCTCCCGCTTCCCAAGATTGTCCAGAATCGCAGGTAGCAGTGCTCGTCCGCTTTTTCAGCATGGACATTCGCATGGACATAGATGTTGTGCGTCTTTGGCCCTTTTGAAGCTTTCTCGGTCCTGGAATAACAGGACTACTAGCACTAGCACCACCGGAAGGTCCAGGAGTGGCGGTAGCATCATTAGCGCCAGGTACTGCTCGGCTTTCTGTCCCGCCCCGATGTGTCCTTTTAGATACAGAATTATACTCGAGCTGAGCGATGGCATCGGCAACAGCATGGGAGAGATCAGCACCGTTCATTTCATGATCCGGGAGGTCGTTGGATCGTTGGCCTTCGCTGGTACTGTCTGACATTGTTGAGATGCCGCTTGGTCCTGCTTGCTCTTCCGCTATCTCTGACTCCCGCAACGGCCAATCGGTGATATTTGGTAGTGGCGGGACAATATCAGAGTCCTTATCTGGAGACCATAAGCTCCGGGCTGAGAGGTGACTGTATCTTGTACTAGCACCGCTGATGGAACTATTTCTGCTCTGTCTCTTGACCTTCCAATTTCCCGTTTTTTCATCCAGCTCAAGGGTACTTGACGGGAAGCTGAGTGACGCGGCCAACGCTTTTGTATCGTCGAAGACCGACGAATTATACGTGTGCAGGGTCTCGTCGGTGTTGTTGGGTTGCATTATGAAAGGAGATCCACCATCGATACGCTTGAGATTCTTTTCGTCGCCGATGAGGTCGACATGATAAGAACCCGGGCCTTTGGCTCCATCAGGGACATGAAACCGAAGATCGAAGCGCACAAGTGCGTAGAGCATGACTACAAATATCTCGGTGACGAAGTTGAAGCAATAAAAGCAGGCTTTTGAGAGATACCATGGGTGGCGGGGACTACGGAGAGGAACTGGTTCGAGAAATGCTGTACCGGCGCGGAAGGAGGTCCCAAGAGTCAAGACGATGGCAGAAACGAGTAGAATAGCAATGTTGTTCCTCAAGCGGCCAGCACCAAACTTCTCCGTCCCTTTTCGAGGTAGTGTGAGACTGATAAGCACGAGGACGATGGGAGCAAAGGAAAATGCGGCGAAATATGTTTCGCCGGCGAGTTGGAAGTCATGATCGATGCGATGCGTTTTTGGATCTAAGGTGTAGAACTGTTGGATAGCGGCTACAATTAGTAATAATAAACATGTAATTAGGCCAGCCAGTGTGCCTCGGTGGAGAACTCGGTATGGTGTCGACCATCCCAATCGCGGGTGTTGCGCGCGGACGATTCGCTGCGCAAAGAACCAGTTCATTATATATAAGAGTACCGTGCCAACATAAACAAATATCTGAGCAGCTATACCAAGCTTGACATTTCTTGGATAATTTGACCACGCTATTCGGAGCGACATCGTTACTACTCGGATACTGCAAAAGCCTAGAGAAAAGTCAGCAGCTGGGGCTTCTTGAGGGGTTGGATAATACTTACCGAACATTGCACCAGAAAATGGGAAATTGTGGCCTCGTCTCTTGTTTGTTTGCATGACGGCCATATGTATTATAGCGAATGCAAGGTAAAGAAAAAGGAACGCCGCACAGAGGGGTACATCAGGTATTTTGGAGGGAAGTCCACCCAAACTTTGAGTCTGGGGTGCATAAGGAGGCCCTGGAGGTCTCTGGTTCTGTGGCTACAGTATTCATTTAGTGATTGTATCCGCTAAGCATTCCCAAGAAGTACTTACCTGTTGCGGGCTTGACGCACTTGAGGAAGGGCTGGAAGAAGCCGTCGGGGATACCGCAGAGCTGACAGCAGCTATAGTGGATGATAACACTGTGGATGATAGTACCGAACTCGAAAGAGTGTCTAAGGTTGAGGATTGTGTGAGTGATGATGATATCGATGAAGATACCGCACTCGACGATGCTTGTAGCGTGCTATCGCTGCTGGAAATGAAAGAAGAGATTGAGGAAGAAACCGAGGAGGAAATAGAGGAAGAACCCGAGGAAGTAATACTCGAGACGATACTTGATAGTGAGCTTGCAGCTGTGGTAGTTACTGCGGTAGAGGTTGCCATTATGAAGGGCTTCTTGTAAGCACAACGCCACAAGAAGGTGAGAAGTTGGCCTTGTGAAAGACTATCACAGAGGCATCCTCAAAGATATATCAAACGGTGAGCATTCAGAACGGGTGGGGCCGACATGCGATGTGAAGGCCTTAGTCAATTGGTATACCTTGGGAGGTAGCGAATGGATGACGACCGCAATCAACTTGCGGTTAGACACGCAGAGATAGATTAAAAGAGCTGTGAGTAATACGGTTTGAAACTAGGAATCGACCGCAGTAGTTGTTTCGTCCACCATCGTTTCGCAATTTTGGAATGCCGCTGTCTCTTCTTGCGCGCATAAACGTGAGATTCATGATGCACCACAGCGATGCACCAAGAAGAGAGTGCTGCACCAATACTCTTGCACAACGTCCACGGCGTCACTAGCTCAACATCCCCAAGCTTTCTCGACTTCGTTGACATCATTAACAGGAAGGCGTCGTGGGCATCAACATTGTTTGGAGGAGTTCAGCGACCGAGAATAGACATGGAATCCGTGGTCGGCTCTCCTCAAGAAAGCCGTGGTTGTCGATCCCTGACGGACGAGCAAGCGATGGTGTTGATTCGAGATCGGACCACGGAGTCAGGAAAAGCCCGTACCAATCATTACTTAACGCCATGCCCCATTCGGCAATCCACACATTCCTAGCATTTCCACAATTTCCACAACAACGAAATGACAATTTGCTGAGGAACAGTTGGTTGAACAAGTCCTCTGGGAGAGCAGATTATCAGATGCTCCTGATGACGAAAAATAACAACCCATGGCTTCTAATAGTAGTCGCATATGCCCACTTATCAAACCTCTCACCTGCAGCTTCTCTAACAGCCAGGACTGATCCTCCATGTGCAAATGGCGAATAGTCCTCCGGCGCCTTGATCGCTATGCAAATTATACTGTCTCACCAGAAGGCTAACTCTGGTAACCTATCCTCTAGAAACCTCAAGAACCTCTTACTGAACATTGGACATCAATGGTAAGAGTTGCATTTATCTTTTTATTTCTTTAATAATATATATTTTACCATCTCCTTCGCATCAAAGCCCTAGGGCAATCAAAGTGAAGCCAGTGACTCTCTAACAAACGCTAGTATGATAGTCGAGAATTAGCATCTCCTCAAACTCCTGATCTATTTTTCAATTCTGGATCTTTATGTTCGTACCAGTGGGTGCTTCTGCAATCCTCCAGAGACTGCATCCGGAAACAGACAACGGTGCCTATGGCGATACCGCCCTATAATCTAGAACGACCTTAAGTGAGTCTCAACCTGTTTGGAAAAGTAATACATGAATTGATCTAGGATCAGCACTACGGTGCACAGCGCACTCTTGGCTCGTTGAATAGAATGATGAGGTTCAACGATTCAAGAATCACTGGGACCGAGGAACCGATAATAAGCTAAATTGGCCAATGAGAAATGGGTGAAACCAGACTTTAGGCATTCTCAGAGGAAGTTTTCAATGAAGATTCGTGCCGACTCGCGTCGTACCGTTGCATGAGATATGCTCTCAGTTGATAAGTGTACGCAATATACTCTTAGAGAAAAACTGATTTCACCAAAGCCCATTTCCGCTTTCGAACTTGAGTATACATGGGTTTAGCGACTTTGAATGTCTTTGAAATTGCCCTAAAGAATGTTAGTGGAGAATGGACCATTGAACCAACAATAATCCATCATGAGATTTCGAAGCGGGATCTCTATGCATTCAACGAATCATTCTTACAATACCGCAATGGTCTTGCCAAGTTTTATGGCAAAATCGATGCCACTGAAGCAGAAGGCGTTGGGCCACGAACGGCAACGTGGAAGGCAATTGGACAAGAGCTAGAGAACTATGTTGAGAAGCATGGTAAATTGGATACCTGGCTTGAATGGTCCATCAATTCTTGTGACTGGAAAGGCATCTATTGTGGACTTGCTTCTGTTGATTATGAGCGTCTAATGCCGCCTGGACTGACTCTTAAAAACTCCCCCCTTGGCTGGTGGTTGCAACTTAAAAAATTTTTTGTGGCAGATTGGGATGATCTGAAGTTGAAGCTGGTAAACGTCTTTCAGATTCTTTAAGATAACACCCATGATCTGATAAGATTCAACAGCGGGCAATGCAGAAACCCCTTTCTCCTTTGCTCGCCGAATGAAATCTTTCTTAGCCCTTGGCATTATGAAGACTAGGACTCAAAGAGTAAAAGCTACCGCCAGAAGGATATGAAGAACGAACAGGATGATGAGGCATGGAAGATGAACGAACCGAGAGAAGGCAAGGCGACAGAACACAGCAAGCGCAAAGCTGCAAGATAGTTATGTGTGGCCCAGATCTGAGACACATCACCAAATAATCCCTGAAACTGCCTCTCGCGTAGAGTTAACAACGAATTCCGGCAAAGAGGGTTCCGTATGCACTATAATTAGGAGTGATAAACTGAGTTTGGACGGAAGGATAAGTTGTAAGTGAGCACCCGGAGCTGTGGCGGTGCAGCCTGAGCGAAGACTGAGCCGAAGTTAAGCCGAGCGTTATTTTTGTAACATATAAGGATTACGGCACTAGAGGAAATGGGAGGAGGTCAGTTGGTCGATAATATACGCAGATTAACATGGATACCTAAAGGTTCTTGTCAAAACCTCTGTCGGCGTTCTTATGTTCATTAACCTGCTTCCGCATCATTGGACCCATCAAAGCGCTTTCGCTGTGATAAGCTTGGATAGCCTGGTTCTCTTATCTCTCCTTTCTCTTAACACAAAAGCTCTGTTGGCGTACACCTCGATTCATCTTTACTGAGAACATGGAGGGAAGGTAAGTTTGGGCGCCGAAAAGAACTTTCTGCTTCTCATCCAAATTGATCGGTCTCCATTTGTCTGAGTAGGACTTCATTAGGACTTCATGGAGCGAAGGCCTTAAAGTTACGACACATGAACAACGAAGAGAAAGGCGATTGGCTGCATGTTCAGCTGTGGCTGAAGCTTCACTCAGCCGTAAAGCACAGGAACCACCGTGCGTACCGTGCATGGCTATGTAAGCCATGATTTATTTTCAGCTGGTGAACTCCTCAGGCGGGCACTCATTGTCGATTTAAAGGTGGTGCGGAAGCATACTGAGTTTAATGTTTCTGTTACCTCTGTGAGAGTTTCAAAGCATCATGGCAGCCTATCAGGCGAGGAAGTCGAACTCAACCTGCGCCTTCATTCTCGAGTTGCTTATCCGGACCCTGCAGGGTGCATCCTCGATTATCGCGGTTGGGATCCTTTACTATTTCTTCTTCACACTCCACAAGAAGGACCTTTACTTGTACCTTGTAAGGTCTCAATTCGCGTTGCAATGTTTGAGAAAGATGTCTTCTGACAACGTCCTAGCTTGCCGCCGCTGGTCACTTTACTGCCATCGCTCTCAGCTTGACGAGTATTCTCTCCTGCTGCACACGTATTCCTCCCCTAGTCGACGCGTTTCGCGATGCAGTCTGTCTCGGCCTCTGGGGTGTCGGATTTGGTTTCCTGGCGGCGTATGACTTGAAGAACAAGCTCTTGACAAAATGCACGGACAGTGACCGAGTTTGCTTGTACTACAAGATTCTCTTTGCAGCTTCATTTCTGGGCGTGTAAGTTGGCCTCAACCTCCCCTTCAGGATTAGAATTGATAAAGCCCAGACTGGTCGCCCTTTTGGCTGTCTTGCTCGATTCCTACAACATCCGACGCTCGCGGTGGAATTACACGAATCTCGAAAAGAGCACTGCCGGTGAAGAATTGGGGGGACCGGTCAATTACAATCGAACGCCGTCCGAGCGATATGAGGCCAGGAGAGGCGAGGCAGCAGCAGCAGGACCTGGACCCAAACCGGGAATAAAACGAACACTCACCTTACAGCTTGTCAAGATGTCGAATTCAAGAAGTTCGAGAAGGTGAGGGACAGGACATGGTCGGCTCACAGATTGTGATTTAGCCGGCGTATGACCATGTGCATGAGTACGAGGAGAAAACCGCTTGGAAGTGATACAACGCCTTTAACAGGGAACGAATTGGTCTGAAGTAGCCTACACCTGTAGAGCATGCATGATTGTAAGATGAGCTAAATGAATGCGGTGATACGCAACATGCATCGAATAGAAATCTGTCCCAAAAACATATCGCCAATCCACGTAAAGACTTATTTATCTAAATCCAATGCGCAATTTAAATTTCATACAACGTAAAGCTCTATGTAGTATTCCAAAAGGAAACTATGTAGTATTCCAAATGGAACATGGTGAACATAGTGACCGCCTCCTTCTTGGTGCTGGGCACTTGCCAGCCAATCGGAGCCGAGGACCTCTTCCGTTAGTTTTAAAAGTATTCTGAGCTCCCCCACCAGAACACTCCACAACATCAACATGCCTTTTGATTCCACTACTGAAATTCCCAGGCCTTACCAGGAAGATCTGCGATCGCAATCGCCGTCTCCACATAGATCCCATCGTCGCCATCATCATCATCATCACCACCACTCTCGACATCCCCGCTCTCGCTCACGATCGCCGCTTCAGGATGAACACAATAGACATAAGCGCAGACGTTCGCGTTCACCTCCTCCACGACCAGTGATGCTTCCTTTCCGAGCTCAGAAGCTCTCAAAGCATGACCTCAAAACCTACCAGCCATTGTTTGCATCCTATCTCGATATCCAGAAACAGCTTTACGTTGAGGATCTGGATGAGCGTGAATTGAAGGGGCGGTGGAAGAGCTTTGTTGGAAGATGGTATGTACACATCTGTAAAGTTTCGTCAGGCTGTCGATGCGCAATGAGCTAACATTGGTGAGGAATCGTGGAGAACTAGCAGAAGGATGGTATGATCCTGCAACACTCCAGAAAGCAAAGCAATCAGCTTCTACCTCTTCTGCTGCTCCCAGCCGCCGAAGCGGTGATGCACCAGTGCCACACCAACGGCGAGGATCTCCAGACCGCCGACCCTACGAGTGCTCCGAGGTGCCTCTACAGCCAGAGCCGCAGAGCGATGATGATGACTTTGGGCCTGCTCTCCCATCACAAGATACGCTGACCCGGAGACCGGGCCCAGGAATACCTAGGATAGAGGATTTGGAGCTGCGAGATGGTATAGATTTTTCCTATTCTGAGATCTTATTCCTGCATTAGAACTAACTTCATCCCTCATAGAACTCTGCGAAGAAGACCGTGCAAGAAACCGTGCTAACCGAATCGACGATATTCGATATGATCGCAAAGAAGATCGAAAAGCGCAGAAAGATCGTCTCGAAGAACTTGTTCCCCGCGCCGACCCCGGCTCACGCGAGCGCCAACTCGAGAAGAAGCGCGAAACTACTGGTACCCTGAACGCATTCCGTGACGCGAAAGAAGCAGGAGATGTGGAGGTTGGAGAAGCGGAGTTGATGGGGGATGATGGGATTGACGGATATAAGAAGAGGAAGAAGGAGCAAGAGCGGATAAAGAATGAAAGGGAAATACGGAAGGAGGAGATTATGAGGGCGAGGGCAGCAGAGAGGGAGGAGAGGCTGGTGGAGCATAGGGCGAAGGAGGCGAAGACCATCGAGATGCTGAAGGAAGTTGCTAGGCAAAGATTTGGCTGATTGAGAAGTGGATCCATGAATATCTATCATCAGTAGCCCGAGGTATCTATACTACACAGCAGATGGTCTCCGCTAATGGGCATTCCTATGCAGGCTAAGGTTGTTGGTAGTTATGGGCCTTATTTGAACACTTGCGACAATACTTGACAGGACTATCCCACCAGCCGAGCACCCACTTTGATCCTTTTGGGCCAAGCCTAAATTGAGGCTAAAAAGTGTAATGTCTTGTTGAAGAATTAGAGAGTGACGGGATTCTTTACCAAGATACTGACGATGTTTTGCTGGGTATGGCTCAGTAATTAATAAAATATTGTATTGGCAATATCGCCCGTGTGGAATTGGATTTGCAATGAAGTCTATGTGACAAGGTATCGCAATGCAGCAAAGGACGCCTCCTGTATGCCCGAACAAACGCCTTCTAAATCAAGTGACCTAATATTTAGCCCTACTCATCATCCAGTATCGAGCTTGCTAGAGGTCCGAAGAAAGGGACTTCGAATCGATCGAGGGTTTCCGCTAAGTAGAACCGTCAGCTTTCTAGTCTTCCCAAAAGTATAGCAGAAGACTCCCTCACCATCCCGATACGCGCGCATCGTCAAGAACGCAATGAGCCCTAGATCGCATACAAAGAGCAACCAGGATATTATACTCGACCAGGAGAAGATAATGTGGACGACCTGTTCCCTATATCAGCATCTTCATCATAATTCACGGTTTCCCCTTCACTCCAGATAGTACTTACGAATATAAAAGCAAAGAGTAGACTACTCTGCCAAGCATGAAACCTCACATAATCACTCCTATGCTCCAGCACAAGCAGGAGTACTCCTCCAGCGGGCGGGAGAAGCAAATATGCCAAACAAGCCTCATAATCCATCCTGAGCCCCAACCTTGTCTCGAACATATCCACATCTTCTCGAGGTCCGCCGAAGCCACTTGGCATCGCATTCCAAGCTACCCGTTCTGGCTCATTTTGCTGACTCTGCTGCTGTTGCTGAGGAAAGTACGAGTTGCCATACGGGCCGGTAGAGTTTGGAGAGGTCAGAGTATCGGTTCCGAGATTGCGCGTGCGGTCGAGGGATGCGCGTGGGGAGGTTGCGTTTTGACGGGGAGAGGTTGGAGGGGGTGGTGAGAGCGCGCGGTGGCGTTCCGGGGAGACATCTTGGTAGGGTGCGAAGTCCGCCATGTCCTGAGGCTGTTTGTTCTACGAGAAGATGTTCTGGTGGAATGGTCGTGTGATGGGTGTGTGGTGTACGCAGATTGCGGAGAGACGTAATGCGGCTATTTCGAGGTGCAGACACGTAGGGCTGATGATGAAACTCCGGGAGCTGTGAAGACGTGCGAGGCCGGGTTATCCTTGAGGCTTGGCACCATCTGGCAGTCCTAGACCACGTGATATACGGGCAATGGAAGTAAAAATACAATTCGAGTGTTCTTCTTCTCGCAACCCTTAGAAATCCAGAATCCTGTCATTTCTCTTGCGACGCGTAATTCACGGACAATTTGCAGTATCTTCTGGTCAGCTGCTCGTGGTCAGACTTCTTAGGTTCGCTTGGCCCTTGCAACCATCTCCGTTTCCCGATGTCCACAACAGGTTCCGAGGCTTAAAAGTAACATCAACTAGACTACTGCAACAATGCTACTTTCATTCACATTCACCTCACCTTATCGTGACAACTCACTGAACAGAAGTCTGGTGGAACCACGTACCAAGTCCAAGTAAGGGTAAAACTTCTCACCGCCACCGTGTACCTGCAGTACCTGCATAAAAAGATACTTCTACCCGTGCAAGCCCGAACCCTTGTGGCAATCACATTCGAGACATAAATTTCACTTCTTTTCCTATACATTCTTTCTCTACAACACCATCTCTTTATATCACCACTCTAATACATACTTTCGTACTCAGAGGGCCAATCAACTTTCGTTTCGCGCGCTTAAAATGTGTATCGCCATTGTGACGACCGAACATCCTCAATATCCCTTCATATTACTCAACAACAGAGATGTAATTTGCAGTCTTACGTTCTTTACTGAAGATTGCCCACTGACAATCTCCTTCTAGGAATATCTTCATCGTCCAACTGCAGAGGCAACATGGTGGGATTCGCCAAGCTCTCACGTGCTGGGCGGATATGACCTCTACCGCGCAGCTCACGGCACTTGGTTGGGCGTAACGCGGCAGGGCCGAGTTGCAGTTCTTACCAATTACCGTGAAGATGACGAGGCTATCATTTCCGGCGCTCGAAGTAGAGGTCTGCTTCCAAATGGATATCTAAAGCCAGAACCCCACGCTGCGGATGATTCAGCTGAAGAGTATGCGAAGAGGCTCGTGGATGAAGACGGAACGAGAGGAGTTGGAGGCTTCAGCTTACTCTATGGTAAAATTCAAGATGTGATCAAGGGCAAGAAGGGCCTCGCTATCATTTCAAACCGAACTCCGGATGTCGATGGCCTAATATGGGTCGCCAAAAGTCCCGAAACACTTGCACTCAGTAACTCATTCTTTGGCGATGACACCTGGCCAAAAGTTGTAAACGGGGAGAAAGCGCTCAAGGAAGCAGTGCGGGAGAGCGTGGAAATGAAAGAGAGCAAAGATGAGCTTCTCCAAAGAGTTTTCGCACTACTGAGTGTCGATACCATGCCTCGACAGAAGAGTGACGAAGAGTGGGACATGTATCTCAACCAACTTCGACATAGCATCTTCATCCCCGCTCTGAAGAATCACGAAATGGATGGCATGCCCCCGCAGACCATGTCGGCACATGCGAAAAATGCGGACGCAACATCTGGGGTCTATGGGACACAAAAACAGATCGCCATCCTAGTTGATCGGGAAGGCAAGATGACATACGTGGAAAGGACCTTATTTGATAGGGATGCCAAACCAGTTGAGAAAGGCAAAAGTGACAGGACATTCGAGTTCCAGATTGAAGGCTGGTAATAAGAACATATGCCTGTTTCCACAGAACCTCTATTCAGCTACAAAGGAATTCAGAAATCACGACCACACTTCATGCTACATTTGCCTTTTTCGACTCTTTCATGACTTGCCACTCTCCTTTAACCTCTTCGCCTGGAACCTCACTTCCAGACATCTTTACTACTAACTTTTTGGTGATCTTGGATCGTCCAAACAGTAGATGTGGGATGATCTTCGGCGGGTGAATCACTTTCTCCTCTTCACCATCAGCTCACATGATGTCACAGTCGCGCCCGCAACTAAGGTGAATATCCTCAACGGTGAATCCAATGTTTACAAAACAACGCCTCGAATTATCTCAAACATACTTTCTCTCAGTTCCCAAACATCATCTCCAACCATTTCCCTTCAGCCACCCAACATCATTTGCTGTCGTCACAATCTTTCTAGCTTCTTCAACTACTATCAACTCTCTTTACAGCCTTCTACCAATCCCAACTCTGCCCTCATCCAGTATGTGCAGACGCCTTGTGTTCACTTTTCCTGCCTGCCAGCATGAGGAAACCACATTCTATCTCGACTGCAAATTTCCAAACTGTCACGACATCCACAGAGACGACCTTGGCTACCCCGAATACCCTTGTCCATCATGCAGTCTTTCCTCTACTCCTCAAGACAGCCTTTTGCCGGCCCATCACAATGGACATCCCGAGCATAAGCCCTCATTCAGCAGCCTCTCAGGCACGTCAGACAGTGACAGTGTTTCGTCCCTAACCGCAACCATCCTTGGAAAAAGGAGCCCCCCTCTCTCTCTCAGCAAATCAGAGGAGGAGAAAAAACATGCTGCTCTGGTCGCCCAACAGCTGGAAGAGCTCAATGCGCATATGAGACGAAGCTCAATCTCAGACATCGTGCAATACCCCGAGCACCACATGCCTGTTCTCCCGCAAACGCATATGGCCTCAGTGCCGCAGGCTGTAGGATTTTCGTCATCGGTTAGCATCCCAAAACCAAGCTCTACTAAGCATTCCTGGATTTTGCTAACTAGACATGAGGCTTTAGGAGATTACTATAATTTCGGCTTTTCCCAACCCCCTCAGGCTCCCACAGCTGGTTTGGGAATGCCCGCCTTTGCTCCCTTTGCTGGCCCTGGTCGTCCGGTCACCCGTCGTCGACGTGAGAGGAGGAGCCGCAGCGTTTACTTGGGAACTCTGGTCCCGCTGATAGAGAGGAGGTTTGCTAGACAATAGATTGGTATGCCGTAAGACCCAGATCCTTTGACTTGTTGGAACCTATGCTGATCCTTACGCTCGTAGCTGTCTATTGTGAGTGGAGAGAGTGTGTGCAATTTGATTTTCCTGGTTTCTGGTTCTTGGTCTATTGCCTTGGGGCTAAGTTTAATACTCTGTTTTTGCTGGTTTCTCTATGTTTAGTTTTGCTGTTCTTAACCTAAGCTGGGATTAGGCTGCTTTCTAGATAGAATTTCTTGCTTTATAAACTACCTCAGAAAAAGACTAATGCTCTATGACATGATCACAATAACATTTCCATAGTCGAAGTGATCGCTGTGCACGGTGCACTTGGGCTTTGGGACAAGGGATAAAGCAAGGTCGGCTCCGCCAACATGCTAAATAAGTTAGCTTTACTGAAGTTACCTTTCATAATAGTCTAGAAAAGTTAAATTTTAAATCTAATGTTCTTCAGCCTTTGGGTAGTGTCGCCATATTGAAAACGCTATGCTGATCCGAGTGCATTCATGCTTAGCCTCCAGCTCCTCGCTCGTGATTGGCTGGCGCTCTTCGTGACGTTTACTCTCGGCTCTGCCAAACAATCCTCCGACTGCCGACAAGCTGCCTTCATCAAACAACACGCCATGGACCATGTCAATCTTCTATAATACTTAGTACCTCACCTAGACCTAGAACCAATCCTTTGCCGTTCTCCCTCTCACAGAATGGCTTCTCTCCCTCCTCGCCCAGCCTCACAACGGAGGTCATCGCCCCGCGAAGAAGCCTCCTCATCCGCTCAAAACAACCAGTCACAACTCGACCGGACCAACAGCGAGGCCTTCTCCACAACCTCAGAAGACTCTCAGACTCTTCTACTGAACCACCGACAGCTTTCGCGGTCCTCCAGTGCTACCGAACACCCGCAGCAACAACAGAAGCCAGCTGCGCCTAAACCCCAAGCTGCACACGCAGATGCCGAACCCCGCAAGTGCTGGATATGTTTCAACGATGAAACGGAAGATGATCCCATGTCTTCAGAATGGAGAAGTCCATGTCCCTGCGTTCTTGTCGCGCACGAGAAATGCCTTTTAGACTGGATTGCGGATATGGAGGCGCCGAACTCCAGGCGGAGGGCTGGTGGGTTGGCGAAGGTACTTTGCCCACAATGCAAGTCGGAAATACGGGTAGTCCGACCGAAGAGTGTAGTTGTGGAAAGTGTGAGGGCTATTGAACGAATAACAGGGACTTTACTAGTCCCAGGCTTGTTCTTTGTGATAGGCTCAGCTGCCTACTCGACGGCAACATTCCTAGGCACTCACGCGGTGTACGAGGTATTTGGTATGGAGGATGGACTAAGGATTCTACATCCTCTCTACGAAGCTCCGGATCTCGCAGAAGGTTCGGGGGCGTTGCGACTACTCAACCACGTGCGTCACCACTGGCGACTTGACCTCGGACTTCCTCTAATCCCTACCGTCCTTATTGCTTCTCGAACAACGCTCTCAGACAGTTTCCTCCCCTTTATCCCCCTCATCTTCTTCGCCAGCTCCGCAGGCCATGAAGAAATGCTGAATATAGGCCACTGGCCTCCAAGCGCTGCTCTGACGATCTCCCTCCTTCCCTATCTTCGAGGCGCCTACAATGCATACTATGAGAAATTCTGGCTCCCGAAAGAGCAGAGATGGCTTAAAGAGATTCAACCACGAGCGGGCGAGGGGGATGCTGGCAATAACGATAACGAAGCCAGGGACGCCGGAGGCGACGGCGATAATCATATCCACGAAGTCTTCGAAGATGATGAGGGTGTTGTAGAAGTTGAAGTTGATTTCGACCTTTTCGCGGAATGGAATAACGGTGGTGCTGCAGACAACAACAATGCTCAAGAGGCACCTCCGGTTCCGATAGCCCGCGGTCCTGCTCCCCCTCTCAACGCTCCACCTCAAGACCACCAGGAAGCTGCTCCAGCGCCGGATATCCCTGTCGCACCCGCTCAACGTCGTAACCGCAACCGCCGTGAACGGAACATCAATTTCTCCACTACCTCGCTTGCCGACACTATTCTCGGCGCTCTCCTCTTCCCTTCAATTGCAGCAGCCGTTGGTGAAGCACTTAAAGTCGCTCTACCGAAATCTTGGGTCACACCGCCCGCAAATGGCAGACCAACGGGTTTCCTACAGGCGAAGTGGGCTAGAAGTATCGTCGGAGGATGCCTGTTTGTGGGCGTCAAGGATGCGGTTATGCTCTATGTGAGATGGAAGATGGCGCAGAATCATCGAAAGAGGAGAGTTTTGGATTATGATAGGGGAAAAGCTAAAGGCCGGGGTGCTAGGGCGTAAGTGCAGGTGATAGCTGGAGGTACCACAGCATTGGGACTAAATCCATGATGGTATTTTGGGGTTATGATATATAGCAGGAGCCTTGCCCATAATGAAGACCTAGTTAGGGAGAAGGTCCCTAGGAATTTACACTCATCTTACTTAGTGAAATGGTTTATGAAAGTTGGCATAGCTTGTCTATGAGCGTGACATTTGCGTTTCTGCAATACTGAGTCTTACTTACATACGTTTCGGTATAGGTTGTTTAACTTGAACCATTAAAGGAGATCCACAAGAATTAGCGCATGTGAGAAAATTGTGGGGCGCATGTGAAAAAGCGTCGGCCAATTAGAGATTTCTTGAGATAGTTCCACCTCACATATACACTCACATCAAAGAAATATCGAATTACATCAGAGAACGCGGGGGCAATTATTCGCTTATTTAAGCAGTTGTGCAAGTATGAACATCAAAAACCAAATCTTCATCCTACACTTCCTTTCTTTTCCTATTCCTTAGTTATTACCACTATTTTGAGGTCACAATCATAAAGAATGTCAACCCGTCGCTCAGGTCGTGCGCGCCAACCCAACACAAAATACGTCAATGATCCCTTCGCAGGCATAGAAGATGTCCTCTATGCATCCTCTGATTCCGGTTCTAGCACTACTTCTGTAGAACTGGCAGATGAAGGAAGCGATGGCGAAGTTGAGGAGCCTGCTGAAGAGGAGGATGAGGTAATAAGCGAGTCTGACCTTGCACCCGAAGGCTCAGATTCTGATCCTGAAGGGGGCAGAAATGCAGAAGAATCGTTCGATGAAGATGATATTGTCTTGATGGACTCTGGTGGTGAGGGTGAGGGCGACGGGGAGAAAGATGATTCTCGAAAGCGCGTTGGCCGTACGGTCAGGCAAAAGCGTTTTCTGCGCACTCAAGCTAAAAGCCGTGCGGGTAAGGACATGCGCCAGAGAGGTATTGAAGAGTATCATATGAAAGGCGCGAAGGAGACGAGGGCAATGTATCTTTTCGGCCCAGCGAGGGAAGATCTCATGCCGCTTCTTAAGACGAAAGAGAAATGGATTGATCAATTTACGTTACCTTCAAAGAATACTGATGATGTGGGCAATGGAGGCTTGAGTAAGACATTCTTTTGCTCTGAAGAGGTTCTGCAACGGGAAATCGACCAGACAAGGAATTGGTACTGGAACCAAGGGGGACGAGATGCATTCCAGAGAGGACAAAAGAGCAGGGAGTTGAATGAGGATGAAGGCCGATCATATTTACCGCCGTCAAGATCTGCCGCGAATCTCTTGCTAGGGACGTTCAAGGGGCAGAAGCTCTATACTATCGGCACAGGCAAGTTCATGAGCGTGGCGGATGCTTTCGGAGGCAAAACTCACAAGACGACGAGACGAGCATGGATATTTAATTTCGGAGCTCGAATCCAAGATGCACAATGGGTCCCAGGAAATGAGACAGAAACACAATACCTCGCTGTGGTAGTACAGCAGAAGAATCCTACAAGGAAAACCTACAAACCGATGCAAAATCCCAAGGCCCCTGCATTCACACCACATCGGCCTTATCCGGCTTCGATCCAAATATGGGCATTTGATTCTACTCCCAAGGGTGATTTAAATATCGAGAGTCCACCGAGACTGGAATTAGTTATATGTACGGGCTGGGGTTCTGCTAGACAAATAAAGTGGTCTCCGGTCAGCGTCTCTCACAATCTCAACTCAGCGAACTTAGAGAACACCATTCACCTTGGCCTTCTTGCTAGCATTTGGGCGGATGGGAAGACACGAGTTCTTGATATTTCATTTCCTAAACCCCACCCGAATACGTCAAAGACCTACTACCTGAATATCACCCGTGCATCATTCGAAGTCCAGCCACCCTCTACACTCTGCACATGTGTTACCTGGATGTCTGGTACAACAGTAGCGGCCGGTACCTCGAATGGAAACGTCGGAGTCTGGACACTCACACGCCCAAACGTCTTCCTATCCCCTCAGGATTCAGAGAACAGTGCTACCCAACCCTCGAACCCACGACCTTGGTTCTATCAAATGCTTCAACACTCCTACGTATTGACCATCTCCAACGCCTTCCCGTCTCGCCCAAATTTTCTTAGCACAACCGGCGCAGATGGCTACCTTCGCCTTACGGATCTACGCTCTCCTCAACTTGACACAGTCCTCGGCGCACGTAGTCGCATTTTCGGTCTCGCACAAGCCTGGCACGAACAGACACAATCATTCCTCACGCCTGATGAGAACTACCTTTTGCGCAACCACGCCATCAGAAGATACTACATGACCACGTCGTCCATGCGAGCCGAATCCCAGATCCTGTGCTGTGCGACGAGCTTGCTCCATCCGGGGGTTTTGATAGGATCTGCCGATGGAATAGTGCTTGGAGGGAATCCGACTGCGAGGATCTTGGATAGCAAGGAAGTGCCCTGGCATCAAGTTTGGTTTAAGCATGAGTGGAGGAGAGGGAGGACAGTTGAACCTCATGAGCAAGCTCCCGCTGAGACAGTCGCTACTGCTGGAGAAACCCGGGAAGCAACAGGCCAAGATTCGACTTCCGCTGCCGGGGAAGCGAACACAACATCATCGGTTCAACCAACGACTCCCGCGCGGGAGATTTCGGCGTCCCCAGAAACCAACATAACTGAACAACCCCATACCGCCACTACAGCACCTCAAACACCAGCACCTACGACTTCCAGTGACACAAACCAACCACAACCCGCTACTCCAGTTCCCACAACTCCAATTGCAAACAATCCAGCTGTGCAGACCGCAGCTGTCCAAAATCCTATCCTCACTCAACCGCTTTCTCGCATAACGGAAGGCTACAAACCCATCTCGATTAACCTAGCTCAAAACCGCAAAGGCGACATCCACACCGACGCCGGTAGACTCGCTACCATCTTTGAGGAACAGACTGCTGTTACGTGTGTGGCTTGGAATCAGAATTTGAAGGCGGGGACGTGGGCGGTTGCTGGGATGGCGAGTGGGTTGCTGAGGGTTGAGGATATTGGAGTTTAGGCGGGAGGATATTTAGTTGTTTTAAGATAATGTATGGCGATGGGTAGTTGGACTTGAATCTATCAGGGTTTAAGATTTAGGAGTTGACGGTGATGGGTTTTGTATAAGTCAGAAGATATACTCTGCATTCAGGGATACGAGCTGTAAGGAGGACTGATATGATCATACCATAGACATATATAATTCCAATTAATTAGTCTTTTACAGACTTCGAGAAACAATTGTATAAGTCAGTGAAGTTAGCTTCGACTATTAAACTTAGTGCAGGGCTTAAGGAAAATGTGTACTCGTGCGCGTGAAGAGGGACGGTCACGTGTAAGAGATACGAAAACAGCTTAGGGTCGACTAGGGAGCCCGAGCTTCACTACTCATTCATCACTTCACCCTCTTATGAACTACATTTAAGCAAGGCCATCAATGGCACACACTCGAAATCATCTGTATTTTTTGCAGTTGCTTCGAAGATGGCCGCAGCGTTGAAGGTTGGCCAAATACTGAAAGGAAAACTTGGGCAATACACGATCTCAAGAGAGTTACAAAAATCCGTCTGGGTTGCACTGTACATTCCCCTAATCAAACACTAGGATGCTCCAACTAAAATTAATTCACAGGAATCAAGATGATAATAAGTTCATCATCAAGAGCGTCCCGTATTGGCGTTTGCAGCATGAACGGGTTATGCTGAAGCGGTTCCACGCAAAGACGCCGTTTATTCGCCCTATGCTTGACGAGATTGAGGAGCCGAAAGACCCTCCAGCTATCGTACTCAAGTATCTCGATGACGATCTTTTGCATGCTTCATTTAGGAAACGTCTCAGTCGATCGGAGGTGAAGTATGTTGCGAAGAGAGTGCTAGAGGCACTAAAGGTCTTGCATCAAGACGGGTTTGTCCATACAGGTACAGCCATTCCACCATAACCATTTCAGATGCACTTAGTCAGGCCTGATTCAACTTCCTAGATCTCAAACCGGCCAATGTCCTGGTCAATTATGGACAGGGCGAGAATCGCTTTACGGACGTTCAACTAGCAGACTTGGAGAGCGTAGTTCATGTGGATTCACCACCTGCTGAGAACGCGTTCGATATCGGCACGCCTGTTTTCAATAGCCCCGAAACACTCCTCTCGATTAGATGGGATACTTCTACTGACATTTGGTCATTTGGTGCGATGGTAAGTATCTTCATCGAGATGCGACCCTCTGACACTCTGCTAATGATTTATGTATGAAACAGCTTCTCAGTCTCTTGTACGGCGATGATTTCCACGTCTTCAAGCCCGAAGTTCCAGAAGACGATGACGAGTATTTGCTCAAAATTTTATTCGAGCACCACCGCATCTTCGGGCCATTCCCAGCTTCATATGACGACTTAACGGATCAGGAAAGACGAGCGGTGATCATCTGGATCTATAGAAATAGTCCAGAGGACACCATGAAGCATTTCAGTCGTGTCGCGGAGGACGAAATTTGTCAAGAAGACAAGAAGTTCTTGCTTAAGATTATGAAGTTGGACCCGAGAGATAGACCATCTGCCCATCAGCTGTTGGAGGATGAATGGTTCCAAGAAGCGCCATTCTTTGAGATCGACCATCCTGAAGATACCAGCGAACAGCATTGCGATGTTTCTAGGCGAGAGTTGAATGCTGAGAGCTAAAGCACTCTATAATATTTAGCACGGGCACAATCGATTCCTGGCAACCGCTATTAGAAGCTTTGTGACGTTTTCAGTCATAAAAATCATCATTCAGGTCCAGAAGCCCATACGGCATCCTTTTCTCATTGATATATTTCTCTCTGCATAGCTGCCTCAAGCAGCTTCATGGAGCTTCCCATTGCCCAATCTACGCCCGTTCATCTAGAAAAAACACTATTGAATGATCGAGTCTTGTGTATCATCATTTGTCGGTACCGGGTTCCTTCTTGTAGGTATCTGGTTCTTTCTTCTGCTCCTCCGCTAGGATGTGTATGAGTTCTGTCTCTTCCCCCTTCTCATTCATACACATCACTTGCCAATGGAACCTAGGATCCGAATCACTCTTATGGGGCGTGCATCTATATACGTGTCAGTATTTTCCATTGCAATAGTTGGTAGAGTGAACCACGAACAAGCTGACAAGCTCCTTAACCCCCTCAGGGATCACTTTGCCCCGCAAACTGACCGTATTCTTGACGTCCTTGATGAAAGGCGGGCCTTGCTTTGCAGCGACTTCAGACGGCCGCATGATGCCTGTTTCGGTTTTGGTTGCGATCGAGAGAGCGAGTTCCTCACCACTCTCTTTGATGATTTGCCCAACGGGGATTTTGGTGGCGACTTTTCTGATGAAAGACATGGCGGAGATGCTGTTTCAGTTCTGTTAGGTGAGAGTCGATCGCCAGTCTATCACTACTTGTCAGCCTCTTCTTTCGAGAATCTCACGATATGGTATGCTGGAAAAAGGATAGGAAACGTACTTACTCCGTCTAGGCCTAAGTGTTCTGAAGATCAAGAAGAGACTTAGGTCTTCTGGTTTATATGCATCTTCTAGGATTTGAGCAGTGAAAGACAACTACACTTACCGCCATTCCATTGTATCAATACGGAATGCTCGTGTGGCCTGACCGCACAATAGGAGCCTTCAGATACCGCAATTTCACTTGGACAATGGCCAGGCATACCGTAATAGCGGCCCAGTCAAATGAGTCAATTCGTGCTATGCGCACCATACCGAGGGACCCGCGCGTCATGGTATCATGCCTATCGGAAGTGCCATGCCCTTCTGACCCAATGCGCTGGCAGTGAATAACAGTTCCAGCCTCCAGACATGGCACGAGGTTAGTATTACTCCCTCATGATCCTATGATGCAGTGCACAGGACTTAACTCAGCCCATTACTCCAATGCCCTTCTTATGCATATCACTATTAACAAAAATTAATAGTGAAGATCTTATAGATTTTATATTCTTCTATTTTCTACCTATCACAGACCAGGTAATTCTTCTAAAGCTACTCTCTAGATCAGCTCCAAGTCGGCAACTGGCTTTGAATCTCTTCCCACAGTCCAAACCATCTCCGTAGACGGGCAGCACCGAATAAAGGGGCAGCGGGCAAAGGCTTGGACTTTTCCTACCCCAGGTCCCGGCCAACCTCCATTACCTAAGCTCTAAGTCAGTAGCTCCAACAATTCGCCTATAAAGCATCAGCTTCTCCAGAGTTTCAACTCAAGAACTTCCTGCGCTCCTTACAGAGTGGCATGTCCGCAACCAAAATAAGCGCGACAGGTTGGAAATGGCTTGTGGGCTCTGGGTAGACCACATAGTCAAACGGTTCTTAAGCCAAAAGCCAGAGTTGCCATGTTCATACGAACGACTGGGAGTGGGTCATGTTTGTGGTTTTCTGTCGTCGAACAAGATCACATCAAGCGCCACATGGGGTTGGGGTTCTGGGGGGGTCGTAGCTTGGAGCTCGAAACAATGATTAGGAGTGCCATGGGTGATGAAAACGATTACAAGATAAAGTGATGATGAGACTCGGTAAAGTGAGAAAAGTATAACAGATTAGGTGAAGATGCTATAGAAATGAAGCTACTGATGAAATTCATCATCTAACGTTAGTAGAGATAGTGAAGTCAGATCTAAGACCTTATATGCTCCCTCCTGCCGCCACTACCACCACACCCGCGGATCAGGACTCGGCGCAGTACACGCAGAATCTACAAAACTATCAGACATCAGTTTAGCCACATTGAAATTGGTCACCCGAAGCTGAACTTGCGAGTGAGAGTGCGGGTTATATTGTCACCTAACACCCCTATTTAAAACCACCTAAGTCTAACTGAAAACTGTTGGGTCCATTATTCGAACTTTCTTACTTTTAACATCAGTCTGAACCGTCCAGTTCTTACAACAAAAGATCAGATAATCCCTCGGTGGAATCCTCACTTGATGTTCACCTCCACTTCCCATACTCAATCGCGGATCCTCTCCCATGGTGCCATTTCTTGTTGTGCGATAACGTTAACAGAGCGCAGGGTAAAGTCAGTCCTAAGCTTGTCGGGCTCCCCAGCTTGCGAGGATCTGCTCGTAAAGAGAGATCGGAAGGACTGGAGAAGAGGGGGGAAACTCCAACCACGAAACACTGGTCTTAGCATTGGTAAGCAAGTGCGAATTATTCCAATGCAAGGCTCTATAGCCGCCCAGAGCATAACGTGGATTATAGAATCTCAATCAAGGTGTTAGTCTGAACCCGGATCATAAATGGTAGGAGGAACGATAGAACATGTTAAGTAAGGCCATAACATATGAGCCTATGAACGTCAAATATTATTGAATCATTTTTCGTAGCTCTCAGCACAGACTCTAACTTCAATGATATAGTGATCCGTAAACTCAAAGAGACCAGTTGTTCTTATGCAAGGAGCGCTTCGATAATGTGACCAGGTTGATTCGTGGTCCCCGACAGGTCTTTGACTGCCATGCTACGAAGGCCAGCTGCATCCAACAAGTATTTCCACTGCTTTGCTGTTCTCTCCTTCCCGGCTATCGTAACCATCTTAAGGTCAAGTAAGGCAGGGAAAACCGGGACGCCCGTCTCCGGAAGTATCGCGTCCGAAATGATAAGGCGGGAAGTAGGAGCCATCGCAGCGGCCGTGTGGCGCATTATCTTGAGGCAGGATTCATCAGGCCAATTATGGAATACGTGGCGGAAGAAATATGTATGAGCTCCTAAATGCGAAGAGAATTAGTTCAAATATTTCACCGTGGGGGTTGACCCAATAATTTATCGACAAACCTTTGATTGGCTGTGGTTCGAAAAAATCATGAGCCATGTACTCCACACCATCCAGTATCCTGCACTCTTCGACTGTTTTGGGCAAGTCCTGTATGATCATTCGTCCCTTCAAATCTGGTCGATGTTGCCGAAATCGGGCGAGCAAATTTCCCTTACCTCCACCAACATCCACTAGGAGTACTCCATTTGACGGGGTTTCATCAGTAGGTGCCTTGTTAGTAGATGTGTTGTCGCTCGGAAACAGAAGTGAGAGGTCGTTCAGCAATCTGCGCTCCAAATATACGTCCGCAGCCACCATGCTGGTATTGAACGCGGCCAGCTTTTCTGGTTGCGTTTGTAGCCACTCAAACATGCTTTCAGGAGTTTTCATGCTGTAGTTAAAGAGGGTGGAAGAAGTGTCGTTGGATTCCGAATAATTGATGGTAGAGAGGTATGAAGGAAAGTCGTTCATGCAAAAGGGAAGAGCGTTAGGTCTAACAGTAGAATGGTCAGCCAAGTTGATAGCAGCCATAGATGAAAGCTCGAAATGAACTCACAATCTCATGACAAAGTTGACAAAGGTTGGATCCATCAATTTCAATGAAACTTCATTGTGCATAAACACATTTTCTTCGGCTTCCTCAAAAATGCCCAAAGAAACGAGAGCTCTCAGGACTCTAGCTGCGGTCGCGTCAGTTTAGCATTATGCATCCAGGAGACAACTTACTCAAAAGATTCTTACTCCACCCTCGTCTACTAGCAAACTCTTCTACTTCCAGTTTGCCGCTCGGGTTGGACCCCAAGGCATCTGCAACTTTCATATCAAGCGCTGCTCTTAGTGCTGCGAGGCCGCAATCCTGTGAAGGTTCCCGTCAAAGACGATCCAGCTATTAGCGATCAAGTGATCAAACACTTACTGCAAACAAAATCTTCCAAAGCGGCGTGTCTGGTGGTTCAAGTGCAGACACCAGCTTTCGAGCTTCTTTCAGAAGCTCCTCACGGTCTTTTGGAGACGCAAGCCACTGCTCTTTGTTCGAGCGCAACAAGCCAGTTGCGGTCTTAAGGTCTTGGGCCGACAACACGCGAGGCACTCCTTCTGCAGTGGATTCGTAAGCCATCTTGAATGATGTTAACACTAGGAGCACCCTTCCCAATGAAGCCACTCCCGGGACATGCGATTCGATAAAAGATAACAAATTGATATTAGCAAACTTGAGTAGACCAAGACCAGGCGTTCAGTTTTCTCAGTAGACTGCGAACGCGCCGATAAAGGACCACACCGTTGAAATGGCGTGGATAACCTACTAGGACGTCAAGGTGCAAAGGATGATGCGAAAAGCATTGAGCAACAGCATCTGTGGACGGTTCGCACGGCTGACATATAGCTTGTTGCAAGTCGTCTTACTACATAATCCTTCCAGTATCACCAGGTTGTGCAATTCGTCCTCGGGAATCAACACCGTTCAATATATTGATCCATAGACCATGTGCGCTGTGCCGCAGCTCTCGGCCAAAACTCTGCTCTCAAACCCCGCCGCAGTCGCTTGCTCTATGCCCGAACGCCCAATCAGAAACCTCTTGATGGTTACGACATTCATGTGTAGTACCGGTAACTCTTCTTATACCAGCTCTGGTTATGCGTGGAGAATTCAGCCGACAGCCTCTCCACGTAAACTCGATATCAATGCCCGGGAACAGCTACCTTTCACTTTGTATACGATTGGCGTGTTTTTCGCTTTCGTTGGTGATTATATTCCGTACTTCTATATCCAACTATACGCTATCGAGAAAAGTGCTGTAGGGAGTAAGTGGGCATTCTATATGGTATCCATATTGAATGCGGGGGCCTTGGTGGGAAGGGTGGTACGTAAACCGATTTCATCTTTGAATACGTTTTGCATGGTAAAACGCATGCTCCATAAGCTTGGCTCTGGAAACCTCTTCGTTCTTATCTGAACAGGCGTCACTGACCTTTAGGCTTTCATGCTTAGGTGCCGAATTATTTTGCAGGTAAATGGGGTCACCTTAATACTTTGATACTACTCGCAGGTGGACTACAGCTACTGGTTTCTGTTGGATCCCTACTTTATCATTCTCCGGGTCGTGCTCAGCAGTAGCAGCAGTTTGTCTTCTTGGTGTAAGGATGAAGTCGGTCGGCTTATCGTCGAGGACGAAGATATAAACATACCATCAGCGTATGGAATTCTTGTAGAAATCAACCGTATTTATTAGAGGAGATAAGTAGGATGTAGGATATTAACGTAGGAGAACGGCCTTTGTGAACAAGTTCATCTTCGAAGTGATAGTTTTGATCCCCTAAATATTTATGCATGACGTCATATATCAAGCTTCAATTCCACATCTGATCGGACATGATGACTGGCTTTGTCTCCCAAATTCTAATACCCACCGCAGTTTTATTACTACTGGCAGTGGCTTGATAATTTACGCAGTATGCTTGATTCAACAAGATGTAAATTAGAAGAAAGCTAATATAACTGCTATAGCTTGTTCAGGTTGGCTGTTACCAAGGTTCAGTTAAAATAGCTAGCGATCAGATTTCCCCCTCTAGATGTTGTTCTAGAGAATTTGTACTTGATTCAGAGAGGGCTGTAATAATAGAGGAAGCGGGGTAAGTCTCAAATAAGAGATTGCACGAATAGATAATGACAGGTTTGATCGAACTATGCATTACATCCAGCTACAAATCTAGTAGCGATATCCATAACCTTTTCAATAAGAACATCCGATAAGAAAAGAAGCCGAACCACCCTTCTCAAGCCCTAAAATAGTTGTCGTCGAGACTGGATATCATGCGCGCCAAAAACCAAGTCTTCTTCCCCAGAACCCAAAATGCCAACATCATGAATGGAAGAAAGGAAGGCAGAAGAAGAATAAAATCCAAACCGCTAATATTTACACCCGCCCACCATACCAAACAAACCAAAACCGCTCCATCTACAACTTACTAATATTCCGACTAATCATCACAACCACACCCGCCACAATCTTAATCCCTAAACTCAGGATCCAAACCGTAGCCTTGAATGCAAAGGTCAGCACGCTAATAATCGTCCGCGTAATAAACGGCAGCCCATCCTCCTCCTGCTCCTTGTTCTTCTTCTTCGCCTGCTTCTTCTCCTTCGCGCTCATGTTTCGCTGCTGGCCGTACCACTCGCCCAACTCGATGTCTTTATCAAACGACTCGGTTTTGCTCGTTTGACTACTTCGCTGACTCCATTTGCGTAGCGTGCTGACCTTCTTCTTCCCTCCCCACGCCTCCCAGCCCTCGACGAAGGATTCTTTGAGGCTGGCGGCTGAGGACTTGGGTTTTTGGCCGCTGAGGAGGAAGCTTGGGGGTGGTGGCTCGAAATCTGTGTCGTGGCTGTCTTTCCGTCCCTTGTAGCGTACGCTTTCGGCAACGGCGACGGCGAGGAGTGTGCTAGCTGCCACGTCGACTAAGAAGGGGTTCCCGAATCGCGTCAAGGCGCCAAGATTCAAGATCAGGGCGTCGTTGGCGAAGTCGAGCTTGGCGAGCATGGCGTCGTCGGCTGCGGCATCTGTGGTCGTGGCGAGTTGGGTGATGTCGAGTTCGGAGGGGGCGAGGGAACCAGGGCGACCGTCGCCTGGGAGACTGTCGAAGCGAGGAGGAGGATTGAATGCCCGAGGTGAAGATGGAGAGAGGATGAATGGATTGAGAAGGGTGATTGAAGCTGGTTTCTGACCCATGGATTGGGGCGTGGTTTGCATGCTATGCCCATAGACAGCAGTCTGTGGTCGGGTTGATGGTCGGTTGATGCCGGAACAGTCGCCCTCGACTTGGATGGGAAAGACACCAAGTGTTGGGTGATGGAGCTGGTAGGACCCCCCGGATGGCATTGCGTGCGCCCATGGGTTGGTCTGCTGAGATGGGGGATCCTTAGTCCAGGCTAATGCACAGCATTCACGTTGTGCGGCGCCTAAAAGGACATCCTGAGCGAGACGTTGAGCTGCTGGAGATACAGCACCGGGATCTGCAAAAGCGATGTGGGACGCTGCGGGTGAGTTTGCGGCGGCATCCAGAGCAGCTAGTGCTGCAAGCTTGGGGTATATACTGGTAAGAAGAGTAGTCGGTTCTTGCTGAGTCTGATCGTAAGGCGTAGATTCTGTCATGGAAGGTGGAGCAATAAGATCTAGATGAGCTACAGGAAGTGCTCTCGGTTGGCTAGGATGATGACGCTGTATCAGGAGTTCGTTCATGATGCTGTCTATTCCTGAATCTCCCGAGAGGTTGGCCTGGGTGAGGCTGTAGAACGGTAACGACGGGGTGGTGCCGAATGTGATCTCCTTATGGATAGGGGTTGCGCGGTGCATTCGAAGTGTATAAATTTGTACGGATGGTTCTTCTTGACCATTACATGCAACCCATAGATTGTCGAGAAGGTTAGAAGGCGTGAGGTAAGGCTTGGGTGCAGAACTACTGCCGCCTTCGCCTGCAGCAATATTGCTGTACGGAACATAAAACTCTGGCGAATATGGTGACCGACTGATTTTTGTGCCCGGCATATGAGTCGGTGATGTCTCGGTCGGACGGTACTGCTGGTGGGAAAGAGGTATCGTAGGATCGTAGACAGGAAACATCGAGCGCATCGGCACTGGTGAAGATGGGCTAATGGGTGATCGATTCGTAGCAGCACTGTTTGGACGCACTAACGTAGGGCTTCCTGAATGGACAGTTCTGACTTCTGAGAAAGCAGGAGAGGTCACTCGGTTCGGATGTGGACTCAGGTTTGGAGAGTTCGCTCTTTCATATCGATCGGTTTGTAGTGATAGTGTCGGAGGGGCAGCTGCCTTTTCATCTGGGTAAGAAACTGGAGACCCAGCCCTTCCATAACTTGGTGATGGGGTCCGTTGCCTCGAGTGCGTTTCAAAGGTTGCGTTACTCTGTTGCGGTGGTGTTCTGGTGATCTGCGGATTCGGAATATGTGCTCTTTGTGGCATCGCTATCGATGGGGATACTGGGACCGAGTTGACCTGGATGACGAGCTCGTGGAAATCCATTGGCGCTTTTGCGCTTTTGGCACTATCCATTCTTTGTGCTGCTGGTTCCGGCGAAGGAGGCTTCACACGAAGTTTTCTATTAGGGCTTCTGTTTGGACTTCTGTTCGGACTCGTCTGCCGCGGTGGCATCCGTTGAGGAGGAGGAAAAAGCTGTAAGGCCGGCCGTGAAGCCATGATGAGGTTGGATGAGGCTTGTTGATTAACAAGCAACTCTATAAGTACGATCTTGAATTATCATACAAGGAAGAAAGGGAATCAAGTGAGCAAAGAAAAGATCTATTCAATGCAAACCTCAAGACAAGACGATACAACATGGAGCCAGCCCACAGGAAAGTTAATCTGGGGATAACGCATATAAGATAGACCGCGAAATGGCAACCCCGCAAGGGTAGAGCGAATGGTGAGGGTCTCGAAGCAATAGCGGTTGTTTGAAGCTTGCCCTTGCAGGAATGTGCTCCTTCAAGCTTGATGGCGTAAGCTGTGGGCCAATTATCATGGGTGCAATCCTGGGCGCTTCGAGGGTGCAGGCCCCGGCGGTTATAATTTTGGTGGTTGGCTGTTCGCCGTAAGCGCCCAAAGTCGGCAAACCAACCACGAGGATCCAACCGCTTGGGACGGGAGCCATGCATGAACTCGTGCGTTTTGATTCGTTACGAGTTGTGTGCTGGCCCTGCACCCTTGGCTCTAACATGTGTGATAAGAGGGTTGCGGCCCGAAGCGAAAATCTCTATTTTGAGCGCGAAAGTGTGTATTAAAAAGAACAGTTGGATTGCCTGTCCTTTCTGTCAGAATGGGAAGATGCAAGTGAGCGCGTTTATCTCAGCAGCTGGATGCGTCTCTAAATATAAGAGGAGTGCTATCAGTTGATACCTATCTTCTGGCAGGATCCTTCGCTGTGGATAAGGTTATATTCACAAGGGAAACTCGTGTCTGCTAGCTGAACGCCTTGAATGTTGGACCCAAGACTAAGGATCACTCAAGGAACGATGTTCAGGTGTGATGAGCAATGAATACCGTTGACTTGATCGTTCTGGCGGGTAAGAATGTGCGAGCCTTGCAGAGACACGTTGAGGCTGGCGCTTAAGGAGGATCTTTGTTGGTGGAGAGCGACGCCATGACTCGTGACTTGATACTAGGCTCAATCTGTATGATCTGGAAGGATAGAGGTTCACCCTCCGATGCTTACAATTCCTCCCTATATTTTTTTGACCTTGGCAAAGACTTCGACGTGTTGTTTCAGGAGATCCTTGCTCTTGAGGCCGCGGAGCAAGCCAGGCGCACCTAGAGCTCTCTTTAGTAACAAGCCTTCTCGACTAACACATCGTTTCAGCTTCGCCCGAAGTCGATTCTTGCGAAGACAATCGAGTGCCGGGAAGCAAGAAATCCCGAACTCTTGAGCAAGGGACCCACTCTGGATAAGTACTGTACTGTACCTCTTATGTTAGCGGATTTTTTAATGAAGTTTCTTCACACCCTTCTTGACCAACTTGCAAGCTTGTAGTGTATCTGAAAATAAAGAGTCCATTCGAACACACTATTCTAGATGATCATTCAAAGAATCATTCAAAGAATGTCGCCATATTGAGGCTTCAGAACGTTAAGAAGCGTGCGATGAGCCCCGGAGACCACGACTTGGTCAACCACGCTATCTCAAACGAGATAACCTTAAATTAGCTTACGCTAATCGGCCTTATCGATAACGCGCTCTAAGAAATTTCCCACATCGTCATCAGTGACTTCGAACAAATCTCACCAAATCTTACCCAAGCCACCACCATGCCCACAGAATTAGAAGAGGTCAGCACGTAATCCATGTATATACGAGACATTCTCCTCTGACTAAGTCCGAGAACAGCTCGTCGAGTTCCTACATCATGGAAATACACAAATCAGACAAGTCGGTAAGAATTTCTCTCATGGCGGCGGAAGTACGAGTGAGATTTGCTAACGTACGAGGCATTGAAGCTGCCGAACATTTGGTCGGATACTCGGCGACGCATACGAATCTTTTCAAGAGGGAACAGTTGACGCCGGTCAAGGACTTGAAGTTATTGGTGAAAGACTATGCTGTATGGAATAGCACACTACTCGCACGACAAAATACTGACGAGTCTACGTTAGCCAATAGCCAAAAATGCGCTCACAATCCTAATCAATATATCTCATGACCAAGAAGTCCTTCAGAACCTCGCCAAAGACGGTCCATTCCTCGAAACGCTCCTTGTGCGGATAATCGTATGTTAGTTCTCCAAACCCCGAAATCCACAATCTAGAATAGGGAATATACTGACAGTGTGGGATTTTAGAGCTCTAAAGAACCCAATGCGAATGAAATCGCAATGCTTCTGGCCAACATGGCCAAATCAGACGACATGCAACGCATCCTAGAGCTGAAGCGCGACATACCGAAAGAGCTGTCGACGTCGAAATGGGCAATGGACCAACTCCTTGACTGTTTTGTAAAAGGAGTCGAAGGACGATATAACAAGCATGCAGACTACGACTATCTGTCGTATTTCTTCGCAGACTTGGCCAAGTTCCCCCAGGGACGTAAATACATGACCACGCGGCAACTCCACGACAACGACATAATACCCCTCACTAAAATCATAGTCTTTACATCGCATTCTTCGCATATTCGCCGCCTCGGTGTAGCTTCTACAATCAAAAACTGCTCTTTCCTCCTTCCGTCACATTCGGCTCTCCTCTCCCCGGAGGTGAATCTCCTCCCCTACATTCTTCTCCCGCTCATGGGTCCCGAAGAATACAGCGACGAAGACACAGAGGGTATGCTGCCGGAACTGCAACTTCTAGAGCCGGATAAAGAGCGCGAGAAAGACGTCGAGATTATGAAGACGCACGTAGAGACTTTATTACTTCTTACGACGACAAGAGAGGGAAGGGAGTATTTGAGGGCGATCAAAGTATATCCGATTATCAGGGAGTTGCATTTGCAGGTTGAGGATGAGGGGGTTAGGGATGCATGTGATCGATTGGTGCAGGTTATTATGCGGAAAGAGGAAGGGGAGGACGAAGGAGAAGAGGAGACCGGAGCGAAGATCACGGAGATCGAGGAGGACGAGGAGGACGAGGATGAGAAGATTATAGAGATTGCTTAAATTTAAAATATAATTCCAGATGATGTTGAAAGATCCGCTATGCCGCTTGCCTCTATACAAAATTATCAATGCCCTATTCTATGCTTGAACCCCGCACCATCCTTTATATTTTTGCAGGCCGTATTTCATCCTCTTGACTAGACCTACTCTTCACACTACTTTTCTCCGTTTCGAACACTTCATTATTCCTCAAATGCTCTTCTTTCCCTTCTTCCGCCGCTAATTCATCCACACCCTGCTCCCCGGCCCCCATTTCTTCATCCCTGATCTGCTGAGCATTTCGCGTCGCCTCCGTAACCTTCCCATCCGCACTACTCTTATCCTTCTTCTTGAAACTCCACCCACCTCTCCAACCAACCCATTTCGTCTCCCAGGGACCTCTAATAAAAGTGAATAAAATAGCCGCACCAATAAACCCCACACTCGCACTCCCAGAATGGATCCAGCCCCCTTGCGCGTAGATATGATTCCCCGCCGCCGTCCCCATCAACTGACCACAGAAAGTCGCAACCATAAATGCCGTATTCACTCTATTGCGCCCCTTCGGCTCAATGCTATAAATGGCACTCCGGTTCGCAATCGCCGTCGTCTGGGTCCCGAAATCGTTGAAGAAGGCCTGGAGAACCGGCCCCGCGACCGTGAAAGTGCCGAGATAGGTTCCGCAGCAGATACCGACAAGAGTCAGGAGGAGGCCCACGAGGACGGAGAGATGCGGCACGAAGCGATCGGTGACGGTGCGTGCGTAGATGGGACCGAAACACATGGAGCAGATCCCGATTAGGCCGAAGAGACCGATTATTACGGGATCATAGTTGTATGGGTCGCCCGCGAGGAGGAAAGTCAGTGTCGTCCAGAAGGAAGTGAAGGTAGCGGAGGCGAAGAGGGCGATCAGGCAGGCTTGGACCAGGACGGCGTGTTTGGTCAGCATGACGAGGATGCTCCAGAGCATTTTGAAGTAGTTCAGCCCACCGGGGTTCGTGGATGGGTAGGCGGGCATGAAGAGCCAGAGCAGGATGAAGATGAGGTATTGGAGCCCTAAGGACATCCAGTAGACGTAGCGCCAGCTTACGTAGTTCGTCATTGTGCCGGAGAGGACGCGGGCGATCAGGATGCCGAGCATGAGGCCTGAGACTACGATTGAGAGGGCGGCGGCGCGTCGGTGGGGTGGGGCGAGGTCGCCGACGAGAGGGAGCATGAGTTGAGGCGTTACTGTTGTTACGCTGACGATGAATGAGATGGCTGTGAAGACGGGTAGGGAAGTTGTTACGCAGAGACCGATCCTTTGAGTCTGTTAGTGCGTCTTACATACCAAATATCATAATCCTTAAAACATGGAATCTGATGTGTAGGGAAGATATTGAAAGCATACCACATCGTAGCCGTGAACAGCACTAGTAACGTGACAAAAGGCCGTCTGGGCAGCAAATCCCCTAACGGGCACAAAAACAACAATCCAGCCGCATAACCCGCCTGCATGACCGTTGGAATCTGTGCAACTTTCTCATACGGGACGTGAAAATCATCTGCCAAGATATTCAGGATAGGGTGAGTATAGTAGAGATTGGCAACCGTGAAGCCGCTCGCAAAGGCGAAGAGGACGTTCATGGCCATTGAGAATTGGGGTGGCTTTTCTGGATCCCAGCGACATCTTGGCGGCGTCCATGATAGAATTGTGTAGATTTTGCGCCATAGAGGTAAATCGGACGTCTTGTGGTTTGGAGATGGTGTTGAAGAGGCGGTGGAAGCCGGAGAACCATTGGCCTGGGCGCCATGGGACTTTAAAGGTGTCGTCATGATTGGAGTAGAGGTCTCAAACACATTATTTGCATGAAGAGAAAAAATGTAGCCGCATTTAGATTTTATTAGGAGAGTAATATAATGGAAAGTAGGAAAGACGTCGAAAGAAGCAGCAACTAGATTTGAAGTGCCGTCATAAAAAGAGGATTACCGTTCCCCTCTCAGAGTGCCGATAGCCGTCCGATAGTTTGAATGCACTACCGTAACCCGACGCTCTCCAAGAAAAACAACCCCTATTGGGCTTAGAAGACATTGGGGGTGGGGATCGCATGAAAGTTGTTCCCGTCCCATCCTTGGCTGGGGGAGGAATCTTACCCTGGTGTTGGGCATGCGCTTACTTTTCGGACCGATATCTTGTTGATGTTCGGAATTTCGAGTACTTCCGGATATGGTCAGTCACGCGTTTTCAATATCAAGTTGTGTCTAAAGTTGTATTCTCATCTTTAAAGAAATGACCTTTCCCTATTTCAGACGCTGAAAGTTATTCACATCATTGCAGAATACCACAGATTGTTCTAATCATACCCATACCCAGACAATCAGAGGTGATCAGATGCATTTTGTGTGAAGTAATATCACTATATGATGGAGCCCCAGATGCTCGCAATAGCCGATCTCAAATACAAAGGCTCGATTCCGTTATGAAGAGCCAAGAAGAAAGCATGAACAACCCTGCCAAAGGAGAGGGATCAAGATCAATGGAGAAGGTGAAAGGGTTTGCCAGAACCAACCCGCAGCGCACATTCTGTTTGGATAGCTAATGAGAGTTCCTTGGATGGTATGTATGTCGGTCTATGCCTCGGCCTGCGTCTCGGCCTGCGCTTCTTCCTGCGCTTTAGCCTCCGCTTTTTGCTTTGCCTTGGCAGCGGCTGCCGCTTCCGCAACTCGTATAGCCTCATCGATCTCATGCTGAGGTGGTATTAGGTGGGGCTTCTTGGGTGTGATGATCCTGGTGGGTTTGTCAAAGTCTGAGACACATTTGACAATAGCAGAGAACCTGGCATTGCTCCCAAGATGGGATTTGAATTTAGCAATAAGGTCTTTAATGTCGATACCTCCAATAGGGAGTGCATCATGAACCTCTTTCGGGGTGGGGCCTAGCTGGGAGCCACCTACTCTTTGTTAGCAATTTGATTAGAAGAGACACGAACTTGAGACATCGCTAAGAGGATGCAATGTGACGAAGGGGATTCTACCTCGCGATGCAGCTTGTCCTCCAGCAGACAATGGGCTGCCAGCCCTGCTGCCAGTTGCTGCATCTGGGCTTCCTGCACGGCTGCCACCGGGCGAGCCACCTGGAGATCTGCCAGCCTTCAATCTCAGGACCTGCTTCTTCTTTCTACCCGCATCGGTCATTTCGCTTTCGCTACCGGAGGCAGCTCCACGCCTCGAGATGTCGTTGAGCTTAGTCGGATCAAGAGGGAGACGTACGAGCGAGGACTTTCGAGATGAGTCTGGACGATTTTCGCCGTGTTTCTTCTTGTGCTTCTTACGAGACGATTCGTTCCCACTAGCTTCAGAGAGGTTGGGTGATCCTGGGCGCTTCTTGGATTTGGAGGGCTCTGAGGGCTTTTGAGCACCCGAGGGGGTAGTTGTGCCTTTAGTAGATGCACCCGATGCTATCTTGTCGCCATCATTGGTCTTTCCGTTCTGTTCAGCAGCTTTTCGCTCCTCTTCTTCCTTGCGGTCCTTCTCTCGCTGGCGCTCAGTCTCAGAGTCGGTTTCGGACTCACTCGAAGATGAATATGGGTTCGAGTCGGAGGACTCGTAGTCGAAGTTCTTCTCCCGCTTCTTGAGATTCTTCCGGATTGATTTCTCCAACTGCTTCTGCTTCTTGGTGGCTTCACGCTCTTCCTCTTCTTGCCGATATACCTCCTGTTCATCGCGCAAGTCAAATATCCTAGCCGCAAGTTGATCACGTTTCAGCCTGTCCTCTGCATCTTTTGTCTCTGCTTCGTCTCCCTCGAACAGACCATTCAAACCCTCCTCGTCGTCCGCAAAGTCTTCTTCCATGTTGAAGTCGATATCATCTGCATCCGCTTCGCGTTTGATATGCACATCGTCATCTCCTCGCCGAGCCTTGACTTCCTCGTCATCTCGGCCAGCAATTCTTGTTCGCATTTTGCCCGGACCTGAACGTCTAGCAGTCTCTTCTCTCTCACGTTTAATGGCCAATTGTTCGGCTTTTTCAATAAACTTGGGAAGCTTTCCAGTGGTCTGCCAAAACTTGTCGGCTTCGTCCGCAGTGTACGCTTTGCCCTTCCCTTTCGCAATGAAGCGATACCACTTTTCCACAGGAACCATACGGGCCTTAGCGTCAAGTGTTCCAGCAGGCGCAAAGCCACCATTTGGACCCGACTCTAAAAGGAGCATGACATGAGTCTCGGACATTTCCGATTCGTAAGATCCTACCCAGGTTTGCTTGTTGTCAAAATCCTCAAGATGCCAAGGTAACGCTTCCTCATATCGAAGTTTCGATCGCTTTTGTGCCTCAGGTGTGTCATCAGGGCGGTATATCTGCTCTGTCTTCCTCTGAAAAGCTGGTGGCTTCTTGGTTGTCGAGGGTGCAATTTTGGCCTGGTTCTCTTCTCGTATCCGACGCCGCTCTTCCTTCGCTATCTCTTGTCTCTCACGCTCCTTGTCCTCTTCAATGTTGTCTTTCGTGTCTTCCTCGGCGATTGGAGCACCTGCACCGCTTGGGGGTGCTCGGGGATCACGTCTATGGAGCCGAATAGGTCGCACGAATTGTGATTCGTTGAAGATGTCGATATGCTGGTGGTTTTCTTTAGACTGCCGGGATTGCTGTAGTCTCATGACATGATGTCGAAGGCCTTCTCGTATAGCGCGGGGAGTAGTGACTAGTGGTATAACTGTGGCGCCTTGAGCAGTAAATTCGTGAAGACTGCCAGCTGCAGATGCAGTAGCTGTCTGAGGGTTGATCGGTTTCTGAGCATCGATCAGAGCGCTTGAAGCATTCAAGGTGGTCATAGGCACCACGGAGCGTGCAATCTTCTTGAGCGGCCTCTGAGCTGGTCGAAGAGGATCGGTCTGTGGCCTCCGGCGGCGAACTCTGGGGTGAGGTTGACCATTCTGGCCTGTCGGCGTAGTGCCTTGAAGGGCAGCTGGTGATGCGCTCATAGAAGGACGAGCTCCATTGGGAACGAAGGCACCCGCGGAAGGTCGCTGAATACCGTTCATTGCGAGGGTGGGCGCGAATCCCGTCGCGTGGCGGAATACGAAGCCGTAGGAGTTGCGGAGATTGGACGAGTTGGCATGCAAGAGAGTGTAGTGGATGGTAAGAGAAAGAGAGTGTGTCGGGTGAAGAATAGGTGTTAGTATTGTGCTTTGTTCCACGGTTCGCGGTGAAAGACCTCAATGAGCGTCCCGGCGGGAACAGCTGCCGGCGCTCTACCGTGTTTGGTCCGGAACAACCTTATACCGGAGATTTCCCATTTGTCGGAGCTTGTAAAGCAACAGCTGCTGTCCGTAGACCTTAGATCGATTGCTTGCAACTCTTTGTCTACTCCGATGGACTCCACTTCGGTGTTTGTGCTAACAGTTGTCCGCCATTTGCCTTGGCTTTGCCCACTCGGATTCTTTCACTGCGTAGACGAGGGAGGCACTTGCTGAAGCAACCTGGAGTTTGTGTCCACCCGACGAAGCCTAGAATCGACTGTTTGTTGATCTCGGAGATAAAAGTTCAGGCGTAGCAAACAAAAGTCTTTATCGCCCTCCACGGGATTGTCGCCTCATCCAGAACAAAAATCTTATTCCAGCAATTGAAGCCGGGCATCAACTACGTTGGTTGTTATGGCGCAAAATGCCACCCAACCACCAGGGAGCCTGGAAGACCAATTACGAAACATGATATTAAGCAATGTCAGCATATCAAATGACCAAAGTAATCGTCCTTCTCATGGTAGACCTCACTACCGGGGTCGTGGGCGTGGCCGCGGTCAGGCTTCCCCTTCATCGAATCACCCAATTCACAGTCTTCCTCTCAACGAGTCTCCTCCGGATTTTAGAGGCGGCCGTGGCGGCCGTGGCGGCAATCATCATCACAGAGGTGGCCGGCATGGGCACTGGCATCCGAACATGCCTCTAGATCCTCACCTTGGCCAGCAAACAACGCCTGATCAGGTTGTACCGAGAAGTTCTTTTGTTCCGAGAAGTCCTAGAGATTCAAGAGCAAGACAGGAACATCATAATCAGCGGGATCACCCCCCATCAGCCGGGGATTTCGCCAAATTAGGGGCCACGCTGAAACCAAAGATTCTACAACGCCCACAACAAGAACGATTTTCTGCGCATAACGGTCTTGCGCCTATACCAGGACAACCGTACCAAAGACAACAATATCACCATTATCAGCCTCCCAGTCCTGAGAACTTGACTCAGCAAGTTCAGTATTTAGACTTTATTGCCAATGATGAGATCCCAAAGGTGGAAATCAGCGATACTGAGCTTTCTGAGAAAGAATCCTTCAGGTTGCATCTGGAGATGATGTGCAATGATGCTACCTTGGAGGAGTACTCTGCCGAGATATCGGCCATTTCCCTTGTAGGTTTCGGTAGTCTCAGCTCAGGCTTTGCAACGAGAGGCTCAGATATGGATCTTGCCTTAGTACCGTCATGGATCAATGCTGAGCGGACAATGACCGGTTCGTCAGAAACTGCTCGATGCTTACCGCGAATGCTAGAAAAGACAGTCTTGAAAAAAGGATATGGTGGGCGTTTACTTACAAGGACTCGTGTACCAATCCTTAAGGTTTGTGAGAAGCCAACGGAAGCGTTGTTCAAGGCGCTATCTGAAGAGCGAGAGAAGTGGGATGAACTGCCGGAGGAAGAGAAATACCCTCCAGAAAAGCCCATTCAAGAATCGACACCACACCCGATACTACTGGTCGAGGTAGACGGGCAAGAGAAACCTCCAGTGTTGAACCAGCATAACAATCCCAATGACCCTAAATGGAACAGCGATCCTAGGTCCACAAAGCATCGTCAGCACTCTGCACAAGTGCCGTCCAGCCCCAAAGAACCGAACACTCCAACTTCCACGTCTACTGCCTCCCAAGAAGCCCCCAAGCCCACTCTTCCTGAAAAACCATGGCTACGGGAAAAAGTTCTCGGCCCCCTCGACTTTCCAAAAGCCGGCATCGGCATTCAATGCGACATCAACTTCTCGAACCCTCTCGCCATCCACAATACACATCTGCTCCGATGCTACAGCCTCTGCGACCCGCGTGTGCGTCCAATGGCCCTCTTCGTTAAATCCTGGGCTAAGCGACGCAAAATAAACTCCAGTTACTCCGGCACTTTATCCAGCTACGGATACGTCCTCATGGTTCTGCACTATCTCGTTAACATAGCCTATCCGCCGGTATGTCCGAACCTCCAGCTCCGGTGGAAACGACCCACAGATGCAGATGCGCTGGAGAAAGCGATTAAGGAGACAACCGTCGAGGGGTACGAAGTGAGATTCTGGCAGAATGAAGATGAGATCAAAGAAGCTGCCAGGAGTGGAAAACTGACGAAGAACACACAAACCCTAGGTGCACTCCTTAGAGGTTTCTTCCATTACTACGCGTCCACCGGTGGTGGCGGAAACTGGCACTACGGCTTCCGCCCCCCTTCTTTCAACTGGATGAACGAAGTGATTTCTCTGCGCACGCCCGGCGGTATAAGCCACAAGCAAGAAAAAGGCTGGACCGGCGCGAAGACGACAATGGCGGGCAGTAGGGAAGTTAGACATCGTTATCTCTTCGCTATCGAGGATCCTTTCGAGTGGGACCATAATGTCGCGAGGACAGTTGCCCATCACGGTATTGTGACCATTAGGGATGAGTTTCGCCGTGTGTGGAGGATTTTGATGGCTGTAGGGCAGAATGTTAGGCCTGAGGGGGGGTTGTTTGACGAGGTTGTTGAACAGATTCCTCAAAAGCCAAAGAGTAATGTAGATGGAGATCAGAAAGAAGGCGGGAAGACGGATGAGGCTGGCTCGGAGGTGGCTTCTGGGCTTAAGACGGATACAACGTCGGTTCCGGGGTCGAAAGTGGATTCTGTGCCTCGGGGAGAGGAGGTCGTTGGTGAGATCTTTGTGGAAGATACTTCGGCATACGACTCTGTCAAAGATTTCATCTGAGTTCTTTTATACGGTTGGGTACTGGTTATAGGGAAGCATGGTTATGGCGTCATAGGGCCAGCGGATCGGATTCATACACAATCAGCGAGTGGCTCGATTATAGGGGTTACTGGATATCGGGTCGGCTCCTGTACGGACCTATATGTATGGTTTACAGCTGTTGATTACATTTAAATATAACTACGCAATAGTAGTGTTTAATCTTTAAAACCCCTAGCATCTTGGGCACATCTACCGCATCTTGCTAGTGGCATGTTCGTGAGGGTAGCATAGAGAGTGCGCAGCATAAGACTAGTGCCCTGGAATCCACAAGAGGGAGATAAAAACATAATTCGTTTTTTATAACAAATGGTTTAAATAGACCGAAGCCATATCCAAATGGACGACCCACACCGATAAGATGACTTGGCGGAACGAGAAAGCAAAGCACAACACCTTCTCTCCAGAGGAGTGTTGTGGCTGTATATGACTTTGGAGATGAGACTATGTCGTTTGTGTGAAGCAAATGAGAGAGGGGTTAGAAGTATAGGTGACTGAACGTGGGGTAGTTCCTGTCGTGAAGCCAAATGAATACCTCTCCAATAATGTTTTCCATCGATGCGACTAACAATGGTTGCTTTGACCTCAGATTTGGACACCAGAGTGACGATGGTCCAAGGTCACGTCGCACTTTTAGATGTCTTCCATAGGTTGAGTCGAATTGCAGTGCTTGTGGTGGCCGAATCTGCCTGAAAGACTATGCTCTTTTGCTTGATAACCGTCGTCTGGACTGTCTGGACTCTCGTGGTGTTGGTGAGATGCGCACAAGGGGTAGTTGAAGGCATTTTGAGCTCACCGATCCGGGTTTAGCTTTCTGTCATCCGAAGATCGTTCCATCAGCACAGGCCACTCCCGCGCAACGTCTCCATCGACAGACCATGGCATGACACGATCTGAACAAATCCCGGTCTAGATCGACGACTGCTGTAGCTGTACCAGCTATACAAAAGCGACAATGGCCGCGCATCCTGTGATGGAGAAGCGACTGCAATGCTCATCCTCAATTCTCTATTCACCGTTCCAATTTTCTTTACACTTATATCAGCGAGCATGGCACATACAATAACCTCCCAGCAACTATGGGCCGACCACCCTTGTCCCTTGGTCAGGACGCCGCAGTATGAGACCAAGAAGGCCAGCTTGTCCAGCACGAATTCTGTGGACTCCAAACTGACGGCTTGAACAGGACGACATATTCACCAAAGGCGCAACACACATGGCTCTCCTACATAACGCTATCCTCCGCGGTTTCAACTCGATATACCTTCAAGCCCCATATATCAAGAAAGGACAGGGTGCAACCGATTTTCTTGGCTACAGCCTGGCATGGCATAAGTTCGTTTTGACGCACCATAACGACGAGGAAGCGGAGCTGTTCCCGACAGTTCAAGGGGTGCTAAAGACAGAAGGCATCTGGGACAAGACACACGAGGAGCACAGTAAAGCGAACGCATCTACAGCTCATGTTGCAAGCCATTGACAAGTCATGACAGAGGCGTTTCTCGACGGGCTCGCGGCATTCGGAAACTACCTTTCAAAGTGCCAGGCAGATCCATCCAGCTTTTCCGGTACAGAGCTCGTCCGAATCATGGATACTTTCCAGCAGCCGTTCAACGAACACTTCCACAGCGAGATCGAAACCATCGCAAATCTATCGACATTACCCAACGCACCAAAGCCAGGATCGCCCGAGGAAGCGAACGCAGCCGCAATTTTCAAGACGTGGGGCAAAAAGACTCTGACCAAGGCCGGGTACACGGACGTCGTACCCTTCTGCTTATTGAATCTGGATAGGACTTTCGAGGAGGGCACATGGGCGAACTGGCCTCCCATGCCGGGGCCTGTCAGATGGATGATGGTCAATGTGTTCGGGAGCTGGAATTGGGGCTGGTGGAAGTACGCAAGTTGCGATAGTAACGGGATGCCGCGCCCGTTGCTTGCGTTGCAGGGTGAGAGGAATATTGGGAAGAAGGGGGAAGAGACGCGGGAGCTGTAATATTTATGGGCAGAATGAGCGAGATCACTAGCCTACTTCAGTTCATCATCAATTAAAACATCATTCTTTCGCTCACGTTGTCCCTTATTAATACAATCAGCTTCAAGGATTGGTTACTCGCGCTAAAATCAGTTCCCTTCTCCGCTCTGACATCCTTAAACTATATATAGAGTACCTGTTTGATTATCTCTCGTCGTCGGGGAACCGCTTACGAGGATGTTTGCGGGAATGCTAGCCGATGCTGAGAGAAGGGTTGAAAGGCCAAAAAATATTGTAGAAACCAATCCAATAGGTCACACCGCCAGACAAGTGAATTGAATGAGGCTTGCTGAAAACAGGAACTTAGAACACGCCGGCATTGTGTTGTTGAGCTTTACTACCTTCTTATTCCACTACTTTATAGGTCATCTCGAAGTTTCGAGCTTCTATTAGGCAGCCTCCACCTGCGTCGCCCAAGACAACCTTCAAGGACTGCATTTGCTCGTTATTTTCCGCCCCAGTGAGTTCCTTCTCGGCATTGTTTAGCTTAGACAGGTCTTTTAACCTCAGAAAAATGAGGCAGAAGTTAAGAAAAGAGGGTTTAAGAAAAGAGGTGCAGTTGATGTTGGGTCAAGGGTACATATTTATGCACGCTAACCGGCCGCTTCTCCCAAAAAAGAAACAGCGTGCATTTCGGCGTGCTTTGACCAGGAGGAGCTTTTTATTCATTCCAAAGAAACATGTCTTCACGCCTCTGTGTCCCCGAACTTGGCCTGCAGTATGAACGTTCTCGTCATCAAAAGCATCCTAGCTATGCTTGCCAGCGATGAACGAAGAAGGGGTACTGCGAGCCTATCTTCGAACGACAGCCGGGTGCTGAACTTATTCTCACACCTGGGGGCATCATCATCAAACAGCAAATCGGTTGTCCGGAGTCCAAAATCAACATCAAGGCTGTTGAGGCCTCCCATTCTCCTAAGACCACAGCCCGGCGCCGAGACCATGTGGTTCCTCGCAGTCTGGTGGAGACCTACAACCCCTGACAGCGTTGAAGAAGGCTTTCTTGTCGCATCCCAATAGTGATGTAAGGCGAACAATAATATCATCTGTTATACAGTTCACAACGTTCGAGTAAGTTGTACAAGGTGAGAATCATTCTCCGGATCTTCTTGGGCTTCACGCACCTTTCCATCTCTTTATTGGTCAACAGAGAGCGTCTTCGACTTTGTCATCAGTTCTACATGGTTGACTAAGACTTGAGCACCTCAAAAGGTTACATCGCCGGCAATGGCCTGATTTGTGCACATGGTGCATCTAGATTGCTGCTAGCACTGCTTTTGATTGCTCTTATTGCCAACGAGGCTGTTCGCCGTTGTCTGGTATCATTTCGGCGCAAGCAACCGAGAAACAATTCCAACGCAAAGTGGAAATATGTTCTAGATACCGGATATGAACCAATCGCGCCTTGCTCATGCTAAGTACGCTCACAAGCCAGGCAGCAGGTCGAAGTGGAACGCGCTGTTCCGGACGCCGTTGTTCAGCCATCTCATTCGTCTTGACTTGCAATCCAATGTCGCATAGTTGCGTACAACAATGTAAGGCAACATTGTCCCCAAATTCAAGAGACTTACACTATATGCTTCGATTTCGAGCTGTTTCGGCCATGGCATGTTGGTTTGACTTTTGTCAGTCCAGGCGGGTCATACGTTCACTTCCAGCACTTCATTTCATCAGTATCACATCCCTTTTATTTGCATTTGCCTCTCAGACGAGGCGACCACACTAATGTCTCCTCCGGTCCACACAGAGATACCATCGAGCTTTACGCGCGTTGATTCGTTGGGCTGCTCATCAAGCGAACTTGCGCATCCTGGCATCACTTGCATACGCCAGTCTAGCACCAATAACATCACCTGTCACCTTTGCGTACTGCTTCTCATCCCCTAAAACTTCATACGGAAAATAAAATTCAGCCTCCTTTCCAACCCCATTAGATATGTCTCTTCAATCGAGTAGAGAAGTGCTCATTGGGCTACGACGCCGCAATTCAGCAGCCTCTTGCATATCGATCTGCTGACCCTGGCAGCTGAGCTCTGGAGTTACCTCACGATATCCCTGGAGCCATTTGTGCCCGTCTTACGCCGAATACCTTATTATCTCGCAAGATACCTATCTTCAGGTCAGCTCTTCGTCACTAGAGCTTACATTCACACCTTATCTTTGCCATCGTCTTACTTCTGTCGCCACCCGCGCGGAACCGAATTATAAGCTTGCGCAATACCGTTCGGGCCGTCCGCTCGTCTCCAGAGTCTCAGAACATCCTTTTACTTTTGATCGCTAGCTCTGCATGAAACTGGCAGAGGAGTCTTCAGAAGGTCGACTTTACCGAACAGACCCGACCTCACCAGATCACAGCAAGGAGTGCAAATTAAACAAGGAGTTAAAGAACGGAAACTAAAGCCTTACACCTCCTAAAGCCCTCAAGACCTACCTTTGTATCCGAAGGAGGTTATCATCGATTGCGTCAATCAGCAACATCAAACACAACTGTGTACCACGCCGCAAACTTTCCGAATAGGACCACTGCCACGGCGACAAACATCCGAGAACACCGGACTCTGGAGTAACTTTCACCTATATTATCTACCCACCCACATTTATCATTCCAGCTCCCACAAAATGCCTCACGGCATCACTTCAAGCAGTTTCATCCGTACTGCACTCGGCACATGCGATGTCTTCGTTCTAGCCCTCGGCTTCGTCGATAACACAAAAATGGCACCCATGTCTCCGGAACAGTTGATCGAGGCCGTAGCCCCATGGTTCATCGACGCCGAAACGTTCTGGTCGAGGAAATTTGGGATGGCGTGGTAAATGTGGTATTTGAACCACACTGCAACCTTTTATTGAAGTATGCTGGGTCGGAAAGCATCATCTGGACAGCGGAATGAAGTCGACGACCTTGAGGAAGATTTTCTGGGCATTAAATGCTCTGCAAGGCAGAAGGCTAAAGTAGATAGGGGTGAGGAATCACGTCAAGCTCCTATTGGTTTCGAGATCCATCCCTCAATGGACTGCCTGACAACTCGACTTGCTACCGCCCTATTAGTCTGATGCTACGATTCATGGATATGGGATACTTCATTCAGGGACGATGGATCTGGGCATTGATGGGATGCTTACGAGGCACTTGAAGAATTTTGAGAAGCTGCTGGAAAGGGACATTCGTTGAGCAGGACCCTTTCGCAGGCATGAGATGAAGAGACTTGGTACTCCATTACTGAATGGGTTGACAGCAAACAAGTGTTACAAGTAGAAGGCGTAAAACCACTTGTGTCGGAGAAGACGGCTTAGGTACCACTGATCGAGCAGTCATCTCTCTGCACTGCATATCAAGACCGCTCAATATACCCAAAGAACTCAGTTTGAAATTTGATATCGCTTTCATTAAGACAACTACGACAGGAAGTTAATGCCTCTATCCGAGATGATCGTACAATGTTTCACAATCGTAACCAACCTCGTGTACGATCCTACTACCACCGCTCCCATCCTGATCATGCATCTTTAAGGGGAGAAGGAAGAGCAGAATCGTCTCCTAACTCCTCAAACGCCACGCGAAGTGCCGGAAAGCAAATAACCGCCCAAAAGCATCCAACCCGAACTTCAAACCTCCACAATCATTAAGATGTCGTCGCCTCTCTGATCTCACTTCCCAAATCTTCAACCCACAGTCACAGTGCCATCCCCCAACATCCTAGCCACAAGAATATAACTGAAGAACGCCCCAAATATAATCTTCCACTTATTCCTACTCAGCCAACTCTGTCCCATAGCATCCCGCGCAACCTGACCTCCCTGCACCACAGCCCCAACACCCGTCGCCGATCCCCCAGGTCTTCGTCTCAGCGCCGCCGCCTCAGGCGAACAAGGTCCATGTTGCGAATTGTGACTAGCCGACGGAAGGTACATACCCGTATCGGGATCAATTCTCTTCTCCTTCATCCACTTCCAGTTCTCCTCGTCCAGCTCCGGCCACTCGGCTCGGAACTTGACGCCTGCATCACCGGCTTTGATGGCACCTACGCCGCGGGAGTTGGAGCTATGCTGTTGGTTTGATCCGGTGGTCGATTTGGGTATCGAGCCGCCGCCGGTGCTATTCCACCATCGCGTACGCGCCGAGAAGAGACGACGCTCGTGGTCGCTGGCGCGGACGGAGCCCGTGGTCATTTCTTCACTTGTCATGAAGGATAGGAGGCCCGTTAGAATCGTACTGACTTCCCATGCTGGGTTGAAGCTTCTGGGATGGAAGTCGCTTATGCTGAGGCAGAGTCTCGTGCTGGGTTGGAAGCGGCCTGAAGGTGTGTGCATGCGGATTGCGGGCGGTGCGAAGGGGTAGTCGGGTGGGAACATTAACGTGCCCCAGTATTGACCGCCTTCGTAGGGGGTTTCGGGGGGACCGGTTAGGATGTAGTGCCATTCGAGGATGTTCTTCTCGGAGGGGTGTGCGATTATGTAGGGTGGCGGGTTTTTTGAGATTGTAGCGTATTCTTTTGTTAGACGTTTTGTTGCGGCAGGAGTGGCCATTGTGATGGACGTGGTGGATGTGTGAGGGTGCGTTGAAGGTTGAGGTTGCGGAGGTGTCTCGTGCGTGATGTAGGAGGCGTTAGTCGTGAGGTTATGATAGAGAGAATGGGGGAGAAATTGTAAACAGAGGTAGATTTGAGGTCTTGTAAGGGAAGTGCGGTGAATATAGTTCCTTCGTATATGTTTCAGTGTGAAACAGTGAATGTGTGGGAAGTTGCTCTTTGGTGAATAAGGCTGAGCGATGGAAGGCGTGAAGGTGTGAGATTCGGTGAAACGTTTCGGGATGGACCGACTAGATTTCTTGGCGATCCATCACGTGACCGTTTGATCTGCAGTTTGCTTTCAGCGCTTGGTCCTGGATGAACATTAAGTTACCTCAATGGCTTCACCTTTGGAAGACGATGTACGTGCTCGTAACTTATAATATGTGTCTACCTCATGCTAATTGCTAATATAATAGGTCTTTGAAAGGCTGAAGCAAAAAGTTGATCCCGCAGAGCAATCAAAACAGGAGCAAGAGCGCAATGCGAGATTATATGCTCAGCACCAAAAGTCACAGGAAAGATTGGTAGAGTTGGTATGCGGCTTCCCCCTTGTATAGAGAGAACAATCAGTAACCTGGCTCTCTAGATTGACGACAACTCTACGCTCCCCGTAACGATATCCTCCGTCCGAGTCCTTCATGCCACACGTACACGGAGAGGCTTTCTCGAGCGCATATTCAATCCCTTGTTGAGTGCGAACAAAGATGGACCGTACACTCTTGCGGAGGCTTTGAATGAAGTTGGGATAGCAACAGACAAGCTTAATCGCTTCGGTGAGCGTGGACGTGCTTGAGAACGCTAGGCTCCGTTACTGATGGATACTATAGGCATATTCAAGGCTCCAATCTCGGTCTTCTTCGACAAACCAGATCCAACGAACCCCTCCTCCACACCCACAGATATCGATGTCTACATTTCTGCGCTAGAACGATCATGGTATACAGCAAAGACAGGGACAGAGGCTGGGACCTCAGAGGCGGATGCATACCTCAATCTTCAGCTTCGCAATTTATTTGGAGGAGCTGAATCCCTCAATGCTCATGCGTCACTTGGCACACGGACTCGGTCTGCGTATTCGGTCGCATTCGACACTCCTATTCTGAGCAACCCAGACCTGAAATTCGAAGTGAATGGATTCGCAAGCTCTACATTGAAGAGCTGGGCAAGTCACGAGGAGACTCTCAAGGGTGGAAACGCGAAGCTTAAGTGGATTACCTCCGGCGGACATCTCCATGAGGTTGGGTATACAGGAGCCTGGCGGCAAGTGACTGGTCTGGCGGAAAATGCTTCTCCAACTGTCCGAGCAGATGCCGGAGACTCCTTCAAGTCAAGCGTATCACACACTTGGGTTAGTGATCGACGAGACAACCCTCTATTGCCTAGTCGAGGATATCTGATGAAGACAATCTCGGAAATTGCTGGATTCGGCCCGCTCAAGGGAGACGTTGCATTTTGGAAATCACAGGCCGAGACACAAACGGCTCTTCCGCTCGGTAACACTGGCATCACTTTTACCACAGGCCTCAGAGCTGGCTTGCTGTATCCCCTCGCTCTCGGTGGTGGCAACACACCGCAGCAATCCCGGATCAATGATCGGTTTCAACTCGGTGGTCCAACTGATGTCCGTGGTTTCCGTCTGTCAGGACTCGGTCCCCACGATGGACCCGATGCCGTGGGCGGCGATGTGTTCGCAGCTGGTGGAGCCAGTCTTCTCTTTCCTATCCCTAGAGTCGGCACAGAGACACCTCTCCGCTTCCAAACTTTCATCAACGGTGGGAGACTTCTCTCGCTGAAGGGGAAGAACAAAGAAGGTGGTATGGATTCTAGCGAAGTGTCCAGCAATGTGAAGAGAACGATCGCGTCACTAAAGGATGGTCTACCGAGTTGTGCTGCTGGATTTGGGCTCGTATATGCACACCCTATAGCACGCTTTGAGATCAATTTCTCACTACCACTTGTTCTTAGAGCCGCCGAGGCAGGAAGAAAAGGACTGTCTTTCGGTGTTGGTGTAGAGTTTTTGTAGATATTGTAACAATAATACCAGCTGTATTAGTCTCTAGGCCGAAGTTCATGGCTAATCAACTTGCCTAGGTTCTTCATAATGGTTCGATCCAATGGATCGGCCAAAGCAATCAGCTGTCAGTCATATTTTTTTGCTTTCTTTTTCTTGCCGATATTTCGGTCAGACTTTCCAAGGTTGCCCAGCTTCTCTCCCTTCAGTTTCAACTCCTTCAAGCGAACGACGCAATCCTCAAAAACTGTTGCCTTAAAAGTAACTATTTATAGGTAGGATGGTATGTTTTATTCTTTCTTCTTAGCTTTCGTTATGATTTTTGCTTTCACTATTTACGGCACCTCATTGCAGCCAAGCGACCAAATGACCTCAGATTTCCGCCCCCAAACTATCATCAAATCACACAATCTCTTCCCCGCTATCAACCTTCGCAATGCACAAGGAAAGCATTCTGGCCACAGCCTTGCACTATTCAGCCGCGTATGTGTTATCTTTCACGGATAGCGGAGCCACGATCTGTTAGGCTGTCATAAAATGATGTTAGAGCTCTTCATCTTCGCACAGCATTGTCTTTGTTCTGAGGGAAGAGAGACTTTTCCATCAATTTCCTATGCTTCATGCCGACCGCTCGCTTAGATGCCGATCTCGATGCGTTCTCACGCCAGCCTTCGAAAACCACGAGTGTGCTGGAGGTTGAACGACTGGTATGCATGACCGCTTTAAAGTCAATGATCAGAAAGGCAAAGGTATATTAGGACAATGGGGCTTCATGCAGTGGCTTGCCTTTTCGTTCGATATTCTTCTTTTGATTTTACCAGTTTTGTTCATAAGTACGTTAAGCCTCGCTTTTATCTTGTCTCTCCTTATATACATGGAACTTCGGATGACTGTCAATGCTCGTGCTAACCAAGACCACAGTTCTGGGGCTGATTACAGCCTCATTGAATGGCAAACCCACATCGGAAACGGGCGCCGGAGTTGAATCGCTGCTCCCTTTTCTACCTACGATTTTTCCCATCGTCTTTGCGGCACTCATGGGAAAGTTCTTCAAGATAGTGGCACCGTACCAAGCGGAACGAGGTGTACAATTAGGGCTATATACCAAGTTCAGTGCTGCGCTATTTTTTGATGGATCAAGCTAACCTTGCACAGCATCTAGAACGCCTACGTACAAGGGCTTCATGATGTTGGTCATATCGCTTTAGCACCTATTGGTTCTGGGGCTGTACCCTTACAGAAAGGTCGAGTCTATGATTAAGCTCAGTTTCAAACCCGTCAATAGTTGTATAGATGTCGCTACAATGCTACAAGTTTACCAACGTATTTTATCTATCCTTCTATCTATATAAGATTAGCCCATTTGCCTTATGGACTCATTCAAGCTATAATATATAACCCTTTAAAGTGAACTTTCGAACTTTGTAGATTAAATGTCATGGAGGTAAAGCTCTGTAGGACAGAATTACGTGTTTCTGCGGAGCAAAAATACATGCAATCCAAACAATGGATTTGTTGGAGTCGTACAGCTGCCCATGGCAAGATGTTCCATCGAAAACTTCGGCACATATCCGGCTCGGGAGCATGTCCACCCACGGAAGAGGCGTCTGCACCTGCATATCCAGTCGATCTGGTGCGATGTTGAACACCGAAATAGAGCACGTACGTACCCACAGTCTAGAATCGCCCGCTTTGTTCCACAGTAAACGTTGAAAACTCAAAGCCAATTCCGCGAGCATCCGCAGAGTGTCTCCTGGATGTCTAGAAATTACAGTCCCAAATTCCGGGAGCAGGAGGAATCAAATAGATTACAAACGTCTAAGAAAGGCAAAGGGGTAAGGGGGTGTGATTGGTCGATAGCCGAGAGGAAACTGTTTCGTTTCTCCTGTCGATCTTTGAGACACCACCACTTGATAAACACCGTCTGTTATTGGGTAACGCATCCCTACAAAATTGGACAAGGACGCGGGTAATTGCGTTCTTCTGTGGAGTGGCAAGGGCTCAGATGGCATCATTGGCCATCCGTCAACATCCACTTGTTGAAAACCCAGAGGGGTGATGACATGGGGTGAGCTGTGCTTTTCCTTGCATCTTTAAATATAGGTTAGGGAAGCTGCTTCTAGGCGACTTTTCATCCTCTTTGAATTTTATCTCACTTCCTCATTCTTCTCTGTGGAGTTTGTGCCATTAAGTTCTCGAATTGAAAGAATTGAAATAAGTCGCCGTTGCTTGATACTTCATTTCAACCCTCTCCTCCAAAACCACACCAAACATCCAAAATGATAACTTCAATCCTCCCGCTCTTCACCCTCCTCCTCGCATCCCTCACAACCGCATATCCCAGCCCCCCAACAACTTTCTACCTCGCAACAACCGATCAATCAGACCCAACAACGAATTCCTCCCTCCTCCGCCACGTCTCTGCGACCTCACTATTCGTAAGTTTCGAAACCCCTCTTCTGCCGCCTCTCCCTCTTCTCTCTTCTTTCACACAACCTCCCAACTAACAATCCCACAGGACCCCTACTACCAACCCCTCCTCCTCCTCCGCCTGACCGGCCCCGGCTACGGCAGCGTGCCCAACTTCACCCTCACATCCGGGACTTTGCACACCACCTCCTCCGGCCCGCACGGCATCGGAACCTACGAATACAACTCCACAGCGCCCGTCGCAGGACAGCAGTTGAGCTTCGCAGCGGCGCCACAGCCGGCCAACGGAACCCTGAGTCTGAGTCAGGGGTATCTGCTTGCTGTGGGGGGTGAGACGGTGGGGTGGGGGATTTGTAAGGGGGATTTGGAGGCGAGTGTGGTGAGTGCTTAATTCGATTTGAATTTCGAGCTTTTTTTTGCGTGTGGTGCAGGTGGCTGATTTGAGTGTGTGTGCACAGATTACTTGGAAGGGGAATTCGAGTTGTAATTCTACGTATGTTCATGCTGTGACGGTGCCGCCGTACTAAGAGCATGATGCGTGCGACGAAGGATTGGGGGTTGAGCCGAGGAAGAAATGAATAAAGACTGGCTTGAGATTACCCATAGTAGAGCACTATGACGGTGGAAACAGTCTGAAGAGGCAAATTGGAGAAGTATCCCATCGAGCCAGTGCGCTCGACTCTAATATCTTGGCGTAAAGTGTAGAGCATAAAGAAACATAGATCATGTACAGGTACATGTAAAAATAAACTCAACCAGACTTAGTCGCAAGCAACACATCATACAAAAGAGCCACTTAAAAGCGAAAGACTGATATCAATATAACAACTACGCCTATCTGACATTGCCGCCTGCACACTCAACAATTACAATTCCCCCATGATCTAACAACTCCGCGTCCAACTCCCATCTTCCCTCCCCTCCCCTTAACCCACCCTAAAGGAACTTACCAGTCTTAGTCTTCGCCTCACTACTCCCCACAAGCTGCGGTCCTTCAAAGATATGATCCGGATCCACCTGGTTCTTAATCTGCACCAACCTATCATAATGATTAAGCCAATAATGTTTATGCGCCTCGGTCGCATTCAAGCTCGAATCCGCATAGTTGATGTACATGCCCAGAGTCTCGTTGGGCATGGCGCTGGTGATGCTGTTCACCCATCCGTTCATGAAGGACTGCCAGGTCGGGTTGTAAGAGCCGCTGTCGACGCGGTCGTAGAATTGCATCTTGAAGGTGGCGTTGCGATGCGCGTAGGAGGAGCTGTCGGCGGGGAGTTTGGAGATGGCACTGTTGACGCCGCCGTGGGCGTCGATCATTACGTACCAGTCCTGAGGAGAGAAAGGTGGGGTTAGTTGGGGGTTTAGGGATTGAGACAGGGGAGTGGTGTGTGGCTTACTCGGTTGATGCCTCTAGCGGTGTTCATCCAGTAGGCTGAGAAACCGTCCAGGGCGGCTTGGTTGAGATTAACGGGCATTAAGCTCTTGGAGAACTAGTCGTTGTTAGGGGGGTTTGTTTAGATTGATTTTGGTCGTAGATCATGCTTGACTTACAAATGTCTCGTGCTGGGCTTGGTTAGCAGATGTATCAATAAAGACGCGAGAGCTCATCTTACTGTATCATAGGTTGCCGCTTGTGTAAGAGGTCCGTATGCGTAGTTCGATAAGGTGTCAAGCCAACCCTTGGTGGAGATTTGGCCGTAGGGCGATATGCCCATAGCCGAAAACATTGGATTGATGACCGTATTGAATGCTGATTGAGAACCATAGTACACGCCCCAGAGTTGGGCACCGCTAGGGCTAACGAAAATTCTCTGGTTCAACTCGGCTGGTTGACTGTTTTGCGTGAAGCTCTGGAAGGCACCGAGAGCTTTGCTAGCCGCGGCGGCGCTGTTGAAAGAGAATGAATACGAGAAAACGGTGTTACTTTCGGGAGCGGTGAACGTCTTGAATTTGAAGTTCGTGACGATACCAAAAGCGGCTCCGGCGCCTCGCATGGCCCAGAATAGATCTGGGTTCTGAGTTGCTGATACAGTGACGATAGAACTATTCGCGAGCACCACCTCCATCTCAATTACGTTGTCAAGCGTGAGGCCACGTCCGTGGGATGACAATCCATAGCCTCCGTGTAGCGTTAAACCACCTACGCCGACACTGTATTCGCGAATTAGCGGACGAAGCTTCTCTGTGCACTTCCACACACTCACCCTGGACATGTGCCATGACTGATAGCCTGCTTGCCCTGGCTGTACAGAGCTTGCGCCACATTTCCAAGTCTCCCTCCGGTTCCGATAATTGCGGTGCTGGAAGCAGTATCGACGGTCACGCTGGCGAAATTTCTCATGTAGATCATCAGGTGACCATCCTCTCCACCTAGACCATGGGAACCATAGCTATGGCCGCCGGATTTGGCGGTCACAGTTATATTGTTCTTCACGCCGCAAGCTACTGCTGCTGCAACATCCTTTGAGGTCGCGGGAACTGCAAGTGCGGCTGGAGTGAATGGTAGACGAAGGTTGAACGGTTTGATGGATTGTATAAAGTCGGCCGATCCAGGGGCGTATTGAGGTACTCCAGCAGAGGTCAAGCAGTCTTGTATTGCTGCCCTTTTGGCCAGAGGAGTACTTGATACTACTGAAGCTCCAGCTGCAAGGAGCACAGCGACTGCACTTATCCCTTGAATCATGTTGAGAATTGGTGCTGAAGGAAAAGAATGCGGTTCGACCCCTTGACCAGCGTCCCCAGCTCAAGAAGATATATCCTCATAATGCAAATTTTGACTACAGGATCTCCACATGCCAAGTTGTTTAAAAAGCATGTGGTCCGACTCATAGATTGATAGCCCGTCTAGCCCCAGAAAGCTGGAGCCGATAGGGGCCGGAGTTGGATTTCGGGTTCACTTACGCCTTTGGAAATAATGACATGATCGGGTACACGAAGGATCGCAGATAATCCATTACGTATGAAACCCCTGTTCAGATATCACGATGGCAAACCCAGTAATCCATCGAGCTGGCATAATAAATACGGTGGATGGCCGCTGTATCCGGATATATATGGACGATAGCAGGCGTTCCAATAGCTGTGTGTCCCCACAACGAGAACTAGGTTCTCCACCGTGTCCCCGCAATCTACAAAGTCCATGGTGACCTTTTGCGGATAATGAGGCCAAGATTCCGGGGAGCAATAAACAATGGCCAAGGCTGCCGGCACGATAGCACTGAGCTTCGAGTTCTTGTCTTCGGGTGTGCGACGATTGAGGCTGAAGGTGGTGATTAACCGAACCTCGCCGGTAGCAATTCATTTATTCGGAGCGAGAAAGGCAGGTAAGACTACCTAAGTAAATTGAACGGTGACTGTGTGTGAAATTTAAAAGTACGCCACCCGGGTCTTGTTAAAGTAGTCAGCAATTTATCCGGGATAGTGGAACGTATACGGAACGTAACAATTAACATCTTTCGACATCGAGTTATCAATACTAGATGATTTTCCTAGGCACTTTAAAAGTACTTTTGGATAGAATACTAATTCTGCCCCGTGAACATTTAGCAGATTGCAGACTTGAAAACTCTCTGAAGAGCCAAAAAGCTGCTTCTTTTCTCACTCACATTGCTCTGCAGTCCTTTGTGCCTGTCATCGTTGCCCACCATGTTGTCTGCACACCATCTCTTCCTCGCTCAACTCTTCTCTGGTCTGACAGTTGCAGCGAACCTCTATGCATCACACTATAGTGGAACCGTGAACCTCTTGACTCTCGACAAATCAGGAGATTCCTACTCGTTGAAACTGACATCCTCTTTGAAAGGATGCGGTTCCCTTCCCAGCTGGCTGACCTACGATAACGGCGGCAAAGCGCTGTATTGCACTGATGAGAACATGTCCGGCAGCGCCTCGTTGTCATCTTTCTCAGTGGGCTCAGATCTTTCTTTGACCCAAACCGGAAAGGTTACTACTCCTTACGGTGGTGTCGCGAACGTCTTGTACGGCGGTGCAAATGGAAATGGCTTCATAGCTACAGCTCATTAGTAAGAACTAGAATCCGTTGCAGAACTTTGCAGCCAATTGACTCGGGATTTTAGCCAATCTTCGTCCCTGTCGACATTCAAACTCCCATTGACTTCGGGAGCTTCGCCTTTACAAACAATGAAGTTTACTCTTACTGGCAAAGGAACCAACCCGTCAAGGCAGGATGCACCGCATCCGCATCACGTTTTCATTGACCCGACTGGAGCATTTTTACTCTCCCCAGATCTCGGTGCCGACTTGATCCGCATCTATTCGATCGACCAATCCTCTGGGAAGCTCACCGAATGCCCAGCCGCAAAGACACCAGGCGGAACTGGCCCAAGACACGGTACCTTTTGGCAGCCTTCCTCTGCAGCCAGTCAAGTTCGTCTTCGAGCTAGAGCCATGGGCGCCGAACCAGAAGGCACGATGCTCTTCATCGCAAATGAGCTAGCAAATAGTGTCGGCGCCTGGTCTGTGTCATATCCATCCGGTGGTGGATGCCTGACCATCACCCAGAAACAGACTTTGACCCCTTATGCTGGCGGCAAAGCCGCTCCAAGTGGAACAAAGGTTGCGGAAGTGAGAGTTCACGGTAACAACTTATACTCTTCCAACCGCAACGACAAGTCGTTCTCTGGCAATGATTCCATGACAGAGTATGCTATCGGCGCTGACGGAACTCTCACATACGTTGCCAATACCTCCTCATATGGCACCTACCCTCGGACTTACATGATCAACAAGGCTGGAGACTTAGTCGCGATCGGAGACCAGACTACTTCGAATGTGGCTATTGTACCGAGAGACCCAGCGACAGGAAAGTTGGGCAATGTAGTAGCGAATTTGAGGATTGGCAGCGCGGGTACACCCGAGAATGAAGACGGTCTGAGCTCCGTTGTTTGGGCAGAGTAAGGACTGAGGTCAGGGGACCAGTGTCGTTATGGCAATGTGGAAAATATGTACCTTATCGACGATGAACAAAAAGTTAGCCCAATATACTGTATATACGAAGACTTGCCCACGAAAGTTGAATACCTATCTATTCCAGAAGCCGGTATTTGCTCTTTTGAAAATGCCATTTTTGACTTGATAGCAACTGTCGAGTGTAGCTCAAATGGTAGCGCGAGACACCTAAGACGACTCGCGTGGTCGTTCGATTTGATTTTTAGGTAGACCTTTCTGAGCACTCTCCGTTTCAATACTCCATTCCTTGGTCTCAGGTAGGGGTATAGAAAGTGCTATTGCGACCGATGGCGAACGAAACTACACTCCCCACACGTTCACGTTTGGATAAACTCGGGTTACCGAAAGCAAAAGTATGATTTGGCGAGCTTGATTTGAACATGGTACCGGGGATGAAGGGTCTGAGATGTTTCCAACCTTCGTATTCGATGGTGCCTCCGATTGCTAGATGTAAGAAGTTGCAGCTGTCGGGTTTTGAATGAGGCGTGGTCTTCAACAAGGTCAAGCCTTCGGTTACGTAAGTAGCGCGTTTCAGAAGACGTTGAACTATCGACATCATGCATTGCTAGGCTTACGTGCTCTATTCAAAGTTTATATTTATCAGAGTCATGAGCCAAAGTCCACCTCCTTCTTGAGTCCAGCGACCTCGACGACGGCACTAACAAAAGCGTCCGGTCTCTCCTGTGGAAGATTATGGCCCGCCCCAGGAACCTGATGGTGCACCCGAGGGCCAGAAAAGTACTGAGCTGAGGAAGACTCATTTGTTGGAGGGAAGTTGCCATCAGCCAGCCCGTCCAGAGTAACAGAAGGAACAGCAATCTTGGGCTGCGTTAACAATAGCTTTTCCAACTCGGCGTAATCTGGATCCCCAGGAGCATACAGCAGCCTGTGCCGATAGACGTGCAAGACGACACTAACATAGTCAGGATTGACGAAGGCCTCGGCAGCTCGGTCGAGGTCGGCCTCGGTGAAGTTCCACTGTGGAGAGTTCCTTGCCCAAACGACACGGGCGATGTCCTTTGGTTTCTCAGCGAGCGCAGCCTCGCCCCTGGGTGTCAAGAAGTAGAAGAAGTACCAGAATCCCGCTTCGATCTTGGCATCCAAGGGCACCCAAGCTTGAGCGAGGTTTTGAATGAGATAGCTGTTGACTGACACAAGGCCAGAACAACGCTCTGGCCAAAGAGCAGCAGCTACATTTGCTCCTCGACCACCCCAATCATAGCCCGCAAATATCGCTTTTGGAATATTGAGAGCATCTAGCAACTCTATGATATCGGCTCCCAACGCTGCCTGTTCACCGGATCGAAAAGTGTCTGTCCGAAGGAAGGTAGTTGGACCGTTGCCGCGTAGATACGGCACGATGACCCGATATTTGAGTTTTGCAAGAGCTGGAGCGACTTCAATATAGCTGTTTATATCGTATGGCCATCCGTGAAGTAGTAGAACGACTTGACCATCCGCTGGACCGGCCTCGTAGTACGCGACTCTAAGGCGAGTGGTGTTCACATATCGGAGAGGCTTGAGACGTGGAATCTCTTCTCGAGACCGGAACTTAACGACAGTAGCTTCTTCTAGATGCTTTGTTTGAGAGAGGTCTAGAGAGTGAGGAGAAAAGGATTGTGAATCTCGTCGAGAGTCGTGAAATGCTACAGCAATGGCAGCAAAAGCAAAGAGTCTCGAAAGCAGACGCATGATCAAGTTGTGTGAGTTAAATGCCGGTCAAAACCAGCCAGCAAACTGTACAGATATACATTTCCCTCCACTTTCGCAACGTCACGCAAGCTTCTTGCAGATCCCATTATTCCTGATGGATATTGCTAGAGAAACCGCCAGCTGCGCAAGAAGACATATCGAGCAGGCATAGCCTTGTGATAATCGACGCCCCATAAAACAAGACACTAAAATCTAACACGTACTTCCCAGGAAACTTATTACTCATTATACACTCCGGACAAGCTGAAGAAAGTTCACCGGTTTGTGCCCGAAAGATGCTTTTCCGCGGGACTGAATTACAGGTGTTGTACTCTGACCTGTCTCAGCCAGGGCAACGGACTGCATACCGGAGGAAAAGAATCGCGATTATTCATCCTTATCAATTAGCTATTTAGGTAGGATCAAGAGAACCAGACGAAAAAACATTACATAACCCGAAGCAAGTGGCTGAGTGGACTCTCACCGTGTCATCTTTTAGCGTCTTGATCTTGGGCAGCCTCAATTATGTAAGTAGGCACAACAACCAAACTGATACTTCGATGCGAAATGTGATTTTCTTTTTGAGCTTTGAGTTCAAAGGAGAAACCTATAAAAGATGGGAACAACTGTACTCAATCTCTTCAATCGTGTATATCATCAAAAGAACCTACTTCTTATTCCTATTTTTGCCTTAAGAAAACTCCTCTCAATCGCCGTCAAGTTATAGTATCCACACTAACACCCATATATCCACAATGCTACTCTTCGCTCGACTAGCTCTCACTCTCAGCCTTTCCGTTAAACTCCTCAATGCTCGCCTTTCAATCAAACGCAGCGTTCAGTCTTGCGCAGATATCCAACCGGCCAAGATTCCGAGTGCGGAAATGGTTTCTATCGAGCAGAAGGAAAGACACAACTATACCGTTCCGGCAAGCCCTCCTTTACTGCTTCAAGATGTTACGGGCCTCAACTTTTGCGAGGTGAATGTCACTATCACGCATCCAGGAGTCAATGACGCCGTCCTTGTCCAAGTCTGGCTTCCCCTGAATAACTGGAACGGTCGATTCGTTGCTCTAGGAGGAAGTGGATGGGCAGCTGGCCCAGGCGCGCTCGGTCTTGGGCCTGTAGTCTCCCAGGGTTTCGCTGCAGCTTCCACAGATGCAGGTGTCCCTGGAGACGGCTATAGTCCAGCATCATGGGCTTTGAAGGCAAATGGTGAAGTCAATCTGGGGCTTCTGACAAACTTTGCATCTCGTTCAATACACGACATGGCGGTCATTGGGAAGACAGTTACGGCGACATATTATGGCATTGCGCCCAACTTCTCGTACTGGAATGGCTGTTCAACTGGTGGTCGACAGGGTTTGGTTGCGGCTCAGAAGTACCCGGATGACTTCGATGGGATTCTCGCCGGAGCTCCTGCAATTTACTGGCCAAAATACGTGGTGGCAGAGCTTTGGCCTCAGGTGGTTATGAACGAGGAGAAGGTCTATCCATCTAATTGTGAGCTCGATGCTATCACACAGGCTGCTATCGATGCTTGTGATATCCTGGATGGGGTTCAAGATGGAGTTATCACAGAACCTTCCTCCTGTCACTTCGATCCTTTCACAATGATCGGCTCCAAAATATCGTGTAATGATGAACTAGTGGCGATTACTCGTTCAGTTGCGTCGGTTGTTAGAAAGATCTGGGATGGACCGATAACGCCTTCAGGAAAATATCTTTGGTATGGGCTGAGGATTGGCGCCCCTCTGACGTGGCTCGCAAATACCACTGTCAGTTATGGAACCAGCACAGCGAACCCTTTCTTTATCCCTGATACTTGGATTCGATTTTTCGTTCAGAAGAACCCGAAATTTGACACTTCACGCGTGGGCTCTGCGGAATATACTGATTTATTCGTTCAGTCGGCGAGAGAGTACGATGGGTTGATTGGATCTGCCAACCATGATTTATCTGGACTCGAAAAAGCTGGCGGAAAGCTATTGCTTTGGCATGGTGAAGCTGACCAGCTGATCTATCCTCAAGGTTCAGTGCAGTATTATCAGCAGGCTGGAAAGGCTACCAGAAATGTCTCCCAGATCCACGGCTTTTTTCGGCTTTTCTTAGCTCCGGGGGTCGCTCATTGTGGCCAGTCTGGACTTACGGCGGGCGCTATACCTTCGCCTTCCGATCTCTTTGAGGCGTTGATATCATGGGTTGAAAATGGAACGGCCCCTGAAGTAATCAATGCGATGACAGATCCAGAGGCAGAAGTTCAGTTCTCGCGAAAAATTTGTCGATATCCCTTGGTTGCTAGGTATCGCGGCACAGGCAACTCAAGTGCCGCAGATAATTACGATTGTGTGTAAGATTTCAAAAGAAGTATTTCAATCATAGGCCATTGTGTTTGTAACATCAGAGGCATTCGAGTCGGGATAGCAAATTCGTTATGCGTATGTTTCCAAAACCGAAGCCTACTGGAGATTGTTCTTGCTTTTGATCATGTTCCTATTAGTCGATAGTATAGTTGCACTGTAGTAAGTGGAAACGCCATTAGATCCTCATAGGAATGAGCGGAATGGCATTTGTCTCCGTAACTCTCCGACTTTTGACTTAAGGTACGATCAATTTCAATGATGCCTTTCAGACGGATAGCGCTCACAAACGAGAATTCAGCCGATGGAAAAGCTAAATCCAGTATAATAGGAACGGCAAAGAAGTGTGCCAGTGCAGAGAGCATGACAGGAGTCATCTCGCTAACAGCTATAAACGAGATATCGTGCTTGGTGATCCATTGTGTCGTGATGGGGTGTACTAATCGGAATTGTTCAGCCTCGGACCCTTTTGAACCCTTAGACTGAATGATCCGAATGACATCGCGAAGTTGCCTGATCAATGCTGATACTTCTGAGTTATCGTTTAGACAAGGTGCAAGCCGATTGAGGGAGACAACGCCCTGAGTCAAGACAGTGTCTAGAAGTTCGCCTCGATCATGAGTGTCCCTCACCATACTAAGATTTCCTCGGATGGGATGATTTGCTTCGGCAGCTATAGCGCCACCTCGGATTAGATAGCGAGAAAATACAGCCTGATCCATCCATGGTCGCATGTTATCGACAACCTAACGAGAGAGCAATTAGAAATGGGTCTTTAGGGAGTCATAGAAGACCCCTTACCGCAGACATTCCTGTCATTATCGACCTCCAGGCTCGCCTACTTTCATCTTGGTTGTTAAATCTGGTACAACACGTTTGACACATGAATCTTCAGAAGGACTCACCAATCGGTCTCTTGGTTAGCTAAGCAAATCGAGGTACACACAATGGCATCTGCATTGTCTTTCGAAAATGAGCTAATTGCTTGCCTCATGCCTCGAATTGCTAAGCCTCTAAATCTTACAGAATCCTCATATGCAGTCGAAGATCTCGTGACCACTGCCAGGCGGCTTGCGGAGTGACCGGAGATAGCATGGGCAACGAAGTCGTATGCTAGTGCAAGCTGAACGAAGCTATTCGCTTGAATCAGTCTCAAACAAAGGTGGAGTGTTAAGAAAAGCAATAAATACATATCAAATTCACTCCACCAAAGACAAAATCGTCGTGTACCACTGAGCTCTAGGGTGGAGGCTATGAGACTCAGATGGTATATATACCGCAGACTTGTCAAGGGGAGCTTGTGCCAAGATGGGGATTTGGGAATGCTCAAAAATGGAAATGGTGACTCTCCAGTAACTTTCCAGTTCTGGCACAAACTGTCCACTGTCGGAGGCCATGTAAACGAAAGGCCTGCTGGGGTGGGCTTGCTGATCTCATTTGATCTATCCGATGGATACTTGCAACTTCTTCCAGTCCGTGAGCACTGGCGACTAAGCATTTCAGTTGATATGCCGACTGTAATATACTGAGAGATTGCCTTCCATACATACCAATTAGGCCGCAATTCATCACATTTGATTCTACGGCTTCGGCAGGTAAAGCATCCACTCTTCGATTTCGAATGGCTTCTGCGGACGATGAGATTGACCTCCGACATTCTCGATAGATATCCATCTCAACATGCTGTGTTCTCAGGAAAGGCAGGTATTTAACATAGCGAGAGGAATGGTGACAAACCTGTGGGCTTCAGCTGATGAGTGAGTAAGCAAATGGTATACGATCCGCCAAGAGAAAGACTAGCTGCAAGAGGTAAAACTTAGCTCTAGTATCTGCCACCGCTGACGTCTTCCAGCATCTTTCCCTTACCAATCCGTCTCATCATTACAACTATACACGGTCGCACCGGGTCGGGTATACATTCCATTCGTCGGGTTCATCATATCAAGATTATCTTCAATTCCCGCCTTTGCAGTTCCTCCAGTTCAATCAACGTTGAGCCATCATCATGGACGTGGCTAAACAAGCTGCATCTACACTTGCTAAAACGGAAAAAGAGATAGAAAAACGTCTCACAGTTTTATGGAATGATATTCCCACTTGGCAGCAAGACAACCATTACATCCATAGTGGCTATCGTCCACCAACAAATTCGTATTCCAAAAGTGCAAAGAGCTTGGGATACCTACACAACGAGACAGTGAATATATATTCACATCTCATTGGCGCCATATTGGTCCTGCTCTCGGGCATCTCTCTTTACTTTGTCCTCGAGCCTCGTTACCAAACGGCGACAAGGGAGGATGTATTGGTATTTGGGTGCTTTTTCTTGGGCGCAGCAGCTTGCTTAGGGATGAGCGCTACATTCCACACTATCTCCAATCACTCTCACGCTGTGGCTAGCTTTGGAAATAAGCTGGACTACCTGGGGATTGTATTTTTGATCTGGGGAAGCTTTATACCCATTCTCTACTACGGATTCCAGAGTGAGCCACAACTTATGAAGACTTATTGGGCAATGGTATTTTGCTGCACCTTGATTTCCATTTTGGAATGGAGAGGCTCATTTTCAAGTAGATCACAACCATAGCGGCCGGAACCTCTATCGCCGCGATACATCCCAAGTTCCGTAACCCAGCACTTCGGCCCGTCCGCGCCGCCATGTTCGTCTTAATGGGTCTCTCGGCAGTCATCCCGGTCCTGCACGGTGTCCGTCTCTATGGTCTCGAGCAATGCCGGCGGTCCATTGGTTTGGACTGGGTCGTCCTTCAAGGAGCGTTGTATATCCTTGGTGCTGGGATCTATGCCGCACGTGTACCCGAGAGAATAAGTCCGGGATCTTTCGACATCTGGGGGTCCTCACACCAGATCTTTCATTTTCTGGTGGTTCTGGCTGTTGCTGTGCATCTGGTTGGGGTGCTCAAAGCATTCGATCACGAGCATAGTCGCAGAGATAGGCCTGTGTATCTGGACTTCCTTCACAAGACTTGGTTTTGACGGATTGAGCCGAAAACAACAAATCATATCTAAATGGGTATGCTAACTTTGGCTTTCCACTCCCGCCGCATCCGAGAATATTCCTATCCCAGGCTCATGGCCGTCGAAGGACCGCTTCAGCAATTTCAAGGACACTGTTCAACTCCTCCTGAGATGCTCTACCTAAACCACATTCTGTAGATATACCAAATTCAGAAACAGATTGCTGAGCCACTTCGATTCTTCGCCTCGTCCCCTCCTCATCATTCATATGAATGAGTCCTAGATACAGCTCAATATTCTCAAGGTTCAGCTGCTTCAACGGCGCAAAGTACGCTGAATCGGTACGATTTTTGGGAACAGGCATATGCATCCAATTAATTGGCCTCTCAACCGCGGCGATGAGAGCATTTCCAAAATCAACCATCAACCCAGTATCCTTAGGTTCTGTAAAGTGCTTGCGACCCAAGTCCCCATAGCAGAACTGGAATCCAAGTTCAACGCCGTCCTCAACCGCTGACGCAACCTTCACGGCGCGTTCAACTAACCCTTTCTTGATTGGGGAGAACCAGTTTGCAGGGGCAATTGCAACGTCTTCCAAGCTCGCATATTCCGACGGCATATCGAATTGAATGGATAAGTCATGAGCTGGGATGTTTTGCTGGATGCGTCTAATCACATCCAACATGGCTTCCTCATAGACAGTTTTCACGACCGCTCTATAACCTGGTTTGATCAGGTTGCAGGGTATGTTTATCGGCGTCGGAAGACACACTTGGAACCTCACGTGCTGGGGAATCACGCCCTCATCTCGAAGCTTGCAAAACTCGTGGTACAAAGAGATGGCGAAATCGTCATATTCCAGCGCGCGTAGTTTAATGTCATCGGTGTCCTGGGCTGGAAGCTATGCCTGAACCGGCGCAAAGAGATCATTGCATATGAGATACGGATAGTCGGCGAAGACCTCTTTCTGAAAGATGATGAATAAGCCGCGTTTGCCAACCTCGCCGTCTGGGATACGGCGTAGAAGATGCGATGAAGAACAAAGTCGGCGGAAAACAGATGGAGTGTCTGGGAGACAAATACTACCGACAAAATGCACGGCATCACTAACCGGAGGTAAAGCTTGAGACATCGTCGAGGCAAAGGAGTGAGACAGTGCAGGCGGCATAGGAAATGCATATTTTAATATGTTGCGATCCATGTCAGGCCGGCCCGGTTGCTGCGCCTTGATCGTTTAAGGATGCGGCACGTTTAGAAGATCATTGGATGCGTTCAAGTAAATTAGACGTAAACCAAACTTGTACAACTTTATCGGCACCCCCCATACTCAAGTACAAGAGTCGTCCTCTATAGCTAATTTGCGGTGGGGTATCTGATTTGCTCTAATAATGTACTATGTCTATGATGTAGTTTGTCAGTGTTTGGGAAATAAAATTGTCTCGGATCTCCTTACCATAGTTCCAAACGTTCTTTGCTTGCATATTCATATTATGGACCTACAGGTCCAGTTCAGGGATCTCCAGATCCAGGTATCCAATCTTACGGCCAAGTCCATCCAAGACATCTCTACTTCGCCTTCGGTCTCCTGATAACAACCATCTCCCCATCCACCAAATCCCACCCAACACCTTCCTTTACAAGATCAATCCAACTCCTATCCGCACACCTTTCCACATACGTTCTATCGGCCTGCATATACCCTCTCCCCAAGCATTTTAAAGCATGCAACCTTACTCCTTGCTCCGCAAACTCCATAATGCGCCTCTGATATCCATCAACTGCTCTCCGCATTTTCCAAAATACAACCCAGTTATCCGCGACCAAAGCTTTCAGCACGAGCTCTACCCGGCGATTGGAGTATTTGTAGCGAGATTTTATAGTGTAGGCGCCTGAGAGGTCGGCTTGTCGGCATGCCAGGTCGAGGATAAGGTATCCCACGAACTCGTGTAGTTCCGAGGCGGGAAGCGGAGAGAAGGGGTGGATGACGTTGAGAAGGGAGAGAAGCGCGGGAGCATATGATTCCCAGTCCTTGCACAAGATCGCTGCGTGTATGTTGAAGACGTAGGCACGCTGCGCAAAGTGATCACGCCGCGCTGTTGCTGTTATGGCTTCTCGTAGTTTGCGGAGTGCTGAGAGTATAGTGGAGAGCTCGGTGGCTGCTGGTGGGTTGGGTTTACCGGTGCTAGGATTGAGGGTTGGTCTGGAGGCTGTTGTGGTAGTAGAGGTGGAGGTAGATATGATCGATTGATTAGAGTCAAGACTTAGAGAGGCGAATTGTTTATCTAGATCATCGCCGTTGCTAGAAGCGGCGCAAAATTTCATGTAGCGCTCGACGATCTTGTTGTAGTAGGATTCTTGAGCTTTGAAGTCATTCAGCCTGAGAGATGCGAGTAAGATTCACAGGTCACGAAGATAGCCTAATGAGCGGGGGAGGAAGTATACTGACCTTGTCTCGCCTTTTGAAGGCAGTCCGTAGCTTTCCAGGGGGTCAATGGTTGCTGGCTTGAGTCTGTTCCATGCTCCAGATGGACCCCGCCTGCTGCTGGGTCTTTGCTCCACTGTCTTCATCGTAAGAGGTTTGCGGGTTTCCAGGAATCCTTAATCTTCCAAAATAATTACAAAAAGTGAATGCAAGCTATAAGAATACGAGTTGACCTTCAATATACATGATAGCTGATACTTAGAGTAGGTGGGATTGATGGATGGAGGTAAGAGAGACGGATAATCATCGGAGAAGTGGCTACCCAATGGATATGCAGTCCGGAACGCTCTCGAAGTCTTCATCTCTACACATATAAAAGATGTTTAATGCTTGTGATAGACATGTTTCTTCCGATAAACCTTTTGACATGTGTTGTAGATTATAGTCTTGGAAGCTGTTGAATGACAAGCCAAGTTCACAGGCTAAGACGAATACGGGATAGTGCAGTTCGTAGTATCTCGTCGACTCATAACACCCCGAGCTTCAAAGTTGTGCAACTCACAATTGAGAAGGTACAACGATCCCAAATCAGCACTTACAGATCATAAGCTTCAACAGTTCGAACCAAACGGACCAAGTACCAAACAATTCAAATTTCTACGGAAGACTCACGACAACAATCACAATGAAGACTGACAACTATCTGACTCTTTGCCTGGAGCAGGCCTCTCACTCTCCTCTTCAATATCGTCATGGGTGTATCATTGTTCGTGGTGGTAAAGTCATTGGTCAGGGCTATAATGACTACCGCTCCGGCTTCGATGGCGGAGCTTTGAAGTCAGGCCGCATCCCCACTCGCAGCGCTGATGGTCCTGCCATCGCGGAGTTGAAGAGGAAGCAAAAGAACAAGGGCAACGTCAGTGATGTCGAGCTCGATCCGAACCATACTGGTATCAAGACCTCGAAGAACTTTGTTCCATTTGAGGGTATGGGAGGTGACAATCTCGTCAATACACCTCTCTCCATGCACTCTGAGATGATGGCAATCCACTCTGCGCTCTCCGCTTCCAGCACGATGGCCTGCAGCACGGTGTCCTACCAAAAACCGTGCTTTAAACTATCGGGTGATTCTAAACGAAAAGCACGACTACGACGCGAGATTCTCAAAGCCTACGTCGAGAAGGTCTGCATCAGCGCACTCGCTCAGTCGGCACCAGAGCAACGCCAGGGCAAGACTCAAGTTCAAGAGTGGTATTTTGAAACCTCTGCATCTCAACCAAGCCAATCTGGACGTCGAGGTGCCGGACAACAAGGAGGAGGAGGACGTGGATTTGCCCAAGGTGAACAGTGCCGAGAAACACCACCCGAAGAACCGGAAGTATGGTCAGCACGAGAAAGAGTATCAGTACGGTCGTTCTGGACAACAGAAACAACAACAGCGACAAGATGCACATAAGCCATCAGGTCAGCGCCCTCATCATTCTTCGGATCCACATGAGAATGCACAAACAATGTTGCTGCCGAATGGCCAAACTGGACAGTCTTCACGCAGTGTTACAAATCGCACGAAACATACACGGTTAAAGGGGGCAGATCTGTATGTTGCTAGGCTGGGCTGGAGTAAGTCCATCAACGCAAGTGCGTGTAGCAACGACAACTCAAATGATGACTGGCTTGTGCCTGCGAATAACTCCACCGCTCCACCGAAAGTGCTGACTGGATCTCTTCATGATGAGTTGGCGAATCCTGATCCACTGTCTAAGCCTGTCGATGACCGTTTAGAGAAACATGTTCATCTTACACAGCCAGTCCGGTCTTCGAGGCCGTGTTATCGATGCATCTGTTACATGAATTCCGTTGGGATCAGACGGGTCTTTTGGACTAACGATCGTGGTGCATGGGAGGGAGCAAAAGTCCGGGATCTGGTCGACGCGCTGGATAATATGAATTTCGGTGGTGATTCTGATGGAGGTCTCGGTGGGCCAGCTGGACAGGGAATATTTGTAACTAAGCACGAGGTGTTGATGTTACGACGAAAGATGGGAAATTGCTGCTAGATATATGTGGTTCTGGATCAATCAAATTGAATAGATAAATAGTGTATGGTGTTATAGCCTCATAATCCACGTAGTGTAGTAAAAGAGGCTGGAGAGGTTCCAAACTCGAAAGTTCCAGAAACGAAAGAAGGGATTCGGATTCAAGCAGTTCGCATGCCTCAACAGCAATTCCACCAAAAGCAACAAATTCCCATTCAGCTGCGTCCCGAATTCCCACATCCATGATGGCATTCCAACAACCTTGCATTCCCCAACCCAGCCCCTTAAGCGAGGTCGACGCTCGGACGTGCGATGACGCCTGGCGCAAGATTACCCCATAACGCACAGCCCAATCAGGGGCCTTGCACGGATCGCTTGCAGCTGTCCTGGTCTTCCAACCTCCCATCGAATCTCTCACCCAAAACTCCGTTGCTGACCACCACAACGCGACCACTCTACTTCACACACAACGTCGCGCATCGCCACCGTCATCTCGCGCATCACCTTGAAAACGCGCGCGATCAATTGATATTGTTTTTGTCTGTTTGCGCTGTTTTTGAGCTAGACAGTCTACGTCATTGGTTGGCGCTTTCTGAAAGAGGAGACCTGTAGACAACATTTCGAAGATGGCTGATACGCAGGTTGAAAAGGGTGATCAAGGTACGTGGATCCTGCTTCGATGCTTCTTGATGAAGTTTTGTGTTGCCTGATGCGCAATGCGCGCTTTTGGCGTTTGGACGCGCCTCTTTCGCGCATCCGTCACAGCATCCCCCATTGCAGCGCGACGCTGTGTACTACTGTAACTGACAACATCCTAAACGAACAGTCTCGTGGCAATGGTCTGGCAGCCGTCCCGGCGGTGAAGTTGCTGAAGTAAAGGAGCATGGCGACCTGTCCATCCAGTCAAATAAAGGCAACACCATCACAAAGCATGCCGACGGGCCCAGTGATCCTGCTGTGCACATCGCAAGGCCAGGCAATGATGTTGTGAAGCAAGCGCACGAGGTCGACATTGAAGAGAAAGCCAATGGTGCAGGTACAAAGGAGGCCGAGCCCGAGAAGAAAGAAGAGAAAAAGGAGGAGCCAGAGAAGCAGAACGGCGTCGCTGCGAGCTCCGAGGAGAAGAAACCCGAAGAAGTGAAGGCCGCCGAGCCTGAGACAGGCGACAAGCGCAAAGCTGATGAACCAGCTGTCGCAGAGAACGGCACCGAAGCAGCCGTAACCGAGGAACCTGCCGAGAAGAAGCAGAAGACCGACGAAACCGGCGCAAAGGCCAAGGGCAAAGCAGGCAAGCCAGGCAGACCCAAGAAGGGCGAAGCCCCCGAAGGGACAAAGGAGAAGAAGGCGCCCGGAAAGAAGAGACAGCCCAAGAAAGCCGCCACTGCCGACGGGCAGCCCAGGCGAAGCGGCAGGAACAGGTCCTAGATACACGCACAGTATCTCTAACGCTCAACACGACGAAACCTAGTCTTCGTCAATCTTTCGAATTTATGTCTACATGTGGCTGGAAAGGTAGGGTTGGGGTCTGATCTATGAGTTCCGGGGATACAGGCAACAAGCGCAGGGGAGCGCTAGGACAGGGAGAAAGTGCGGCATTCGTCTTCCTTCCAAAATCAGGCGCTTCTGGTGGCATTCTTATTGCGAATGGTTCTGCTTGAAAATAAAAACCTTTCCTTTCATTTACATGCCTGGATTTGTACTTGTACTATAGCTTGCTCGTTCTGTGGCAAGCAGGCAAAAATGAAAAGTGCAATTCTTGATATATTGCTATGGACTTAGCGCGCTGTGAATATCTGTAATGCGATGTTAGCCTTGCGTTCCTGCGAATGCGTTGTTGTATGGAAGGGCGGATATGCAGCTTGATCAGTTGAAAATCAATCATTCAGTGAGACACAAGTACGAGTAATGTCTCTCCGATCCGTCTTGAAACTTGAAATGAAAAGGTGTTCATCATAAAAGGCTAGAAGCAAAATGTAGTAAGATAGCGTTCGACTCACCTGAGACTATGCAGGCCCATCCTCCTTTCTACGCAGACCCCAGCTTTCTGCGCGCAGACGTTCATACAAGACCGCCCAGTAACCTTTCATCAATCCCGACCATTTCTCGAATGTCCACTGCTTCAGTGGTCGCCAGTCCCCGCGTGAGACGATGTTGAAGGATTTGGGAGTAGTAGAGCGAATGACTCCGATGCTGACCGTGATTCTCACGTTAGGCTAGCTCAACCATCATCATCCCCATTCTCCATATCTTCATCTGCGTCTTCATCATCCTCTGCCACGTCTCCCCCATTTCCCTCATCTTCGTCCCACACATCATCGTCCATATCGTAGTCATCGATATCTTCCATCTCCTCATCTTCGTCCTCATCATCCTCACCTTCTCCAGCATTCTCGCCTTTCTCTTTCCTCTTTTTCATCACATTCTCTCTCTGTATCCTTCTCCTTTCTTCTTTCTCGTTCTTTCGCTTGTCCCAAGTGGCATCCATCTGTTTCACCTCTTCCTGGCTCTTGTTAATATATTCATGCCACATGATTTTGCCACTGCAGAGATCCTCTTCTACCTTCGTGAGCCTTAACTTCATTCGCGGCCCCATCTCGATAAGTTTCACAGCTCGCTTTTCAACACTCCCGCGTCCACCACGTGACATGCTCTTGCGCCCATCTTCCCGTGCAGGCACCTTCTCTCGCTCTTTCTTGCTGAACACTTTCCTTGCCTTGGGATTGAGAACTTCAACCTCAGCTTCTGTCTCTACTTCTGACTCAGAAGCTGAGGTGTAGCCTGCTCCTGATGGATCTAACAGGTAATCTGCTACATCGTCGAGTTTCCCCAAGTTCGGTAGCGCATTCTTCTTCTTTTCCTTGCTCGTGATGAGTTTTTCGGCCGCATTTAATCTTCGTATAGCTTTCGGCAATCCAGTGACCTTGGTCGTGATAACATAATGCCGTAAATTAATCGTCATAGTTCCATTATCACCTTTGGAAGGAGCCTCTCGATTCAGTAGCAGTACCCTCCTTATTGATTGCAAAGGCGTGGTGTGTGGTTGTATAGGGGGGAACATGCCCTGGAACATATCCGTCACAAGTCTCTCCAAATGCTTAGGCGGTGCAGCATCACCTAGCTTTTCCCTATCGGCATCCGACGTTACGAAATTGTTCATGACTAGTAATGGTGCGGTTTGGAACTCATAGCCTCCGCTTCTTGGGTGCTTCATGGCTTTTAGGATATCTTTACACAGAGAGTATTTTTCGATTCGGAAGTGAAGTGTGGGACCTCGGGGTGTGCGTGCGAGACGGAAATTGGTGTTGCCAGAGCTAGAGCGAGAGAAGAGGAGGAGATGAGTTACGCCTAGGGGACCGCACATGGTGGTGTAGTCGCGGAGTTTATTGGCTCTGCGTTCCTGTAGAGGACAAACATTAGTTTCTTGCGGTTACAACTTGATCAATCTATCAAAATAGCATACCTTTAATCGACTCGCAGTCCCAGGTTCCATGATATGCCGTACGTCGTGCACCAATTGAGTAACACTAGCACCCACTTCTCCAGCTCCAATCCGAATTACCATGCTCTTAGGGGAGTTGTCTATGGGCTTTGCGGCGCCATTTGTGTTGGCGCCGAGATGCGTACGTTTCTTTACCCGCCGTTTTGCCATATTTGACTGTGCTTTGAGGTGATAGAGTTGTGTTGTGGGACTGCTCGAAAGCGATGATCGAGCTTGAGATTTTTTTGAGTGGTTCCGAAATCTTGGCGACCTTATCGATAAACAATTTTCCCAACCTCCAAATCTTGGTGGAACTTTTACTTTGACATCAAGCACCACGTAACCACAGAGATGTCGGCTCTCAAAAAGCGGAAGCTCAATACAGATAGTCCAAAGGATCTTGGATTTGGTGGACGAGCCCAGTTTTCGACTGCAAACCACGCCGAACGCCTTTCCACCAACAAAATTTCCAAACCCCTACCTGCACATCAACCCCCGGAGTCAGATTCCGAGGATGAGGTTGTAGATGGCGATCTTTCAGAAGAAGAAGAAGAAGTTCCAGATACTACAGCTTCAGTCAATGGACAAGCGCCAAAGAAGTCTTTCGCGGAGCTTGGCGTGATCGAGTCGTATGCCTCCATGCCATGAAGTCCTTCATTTCAATTCCAATGCTAACATCTCCAGGCTTTGTGAAGCATGCGTCAACCTCGGTTATAAGCATCCTACACCTATACAAGAACAGTCGATTCCTCTCGCCATAGAAGGAAAAGACATGTGAGTCTCATCTGCCCGGTTCGACGCGTGAACTTTTTACTGATAGTTGGCAGAATTGGTCTGGCAGAAACCGGCTCAGGCAAAACCGCAGCCTTCGTCCTACCCATGCTAATGGCCTTAATGGAGAAACCTCAAGCACTCTTTGGTCTTGTTCTAGCTCCAACCCGTGAACTTGCATACCAAATATCACAACAGGTCGAAGCACTTGGGTCCCTGATTAACGTGAAATGTGCCGTTCTAGTCGGGGGCATGGACATGGTACCGCAAGCTATTGCGCTGGGGAAAAAGCCACACGTAATTGTTGCCACCCCTGGAAGATTGCTAGATCATCTAGAGAACACAAAAGGCTTTTCATTGAGAAACCTCAAGTATCTAGTCATGGACGAGGCCGACCGGCTTTTGGATCTTGACTTCGGCCCAATCCTCGACAAGATCTTGAAGGTCCTTCCACGCGAAGGACGACACACCTACCTTTTCAGTGCCACAATGAGCTCCAAAGTTGAGTCTCTCCAACGAGCTTCCTTACATAACCCTGTACGAGTAAGCATTAGCTCTTCATCTCATCAGACGGTGGCTTCGCTACTTCAAAAGTATATCTTCTTACCACAGTAAGTTCTAGTATCCTGCTGAAATGTTGCTGCGTATCTCATACCGTTTTTAGCAAACACAAAGACATCTACCTTGTTCATCTCCTGAATGACAATATCGGTCACCCAGTCATCATCTTCACCCGAACCGTAAATGAAACTCAACGCATAGCAATCCTCCTCCGAACGTTGGGCTTTGGCGCCATTCCGCTTCACGGCCAGCTTTCACAGTCCGCACGTCTAGGTGCACTATCGAAGTTCCGCGCACGAACCCGAGATATCCTAGTTGCTACAGACGTCGCGGCAAGAGGTCTGGACATTCCTTCCGTCGACCTTGTCGTCAACTTCGATCTACCTCCAGATTCAAAGACCTATGTGCATCGGGTAGGGCGCACAGCGCGAGCAGGAAAGAGTGGGAAGGCGGTCAGTTTCGTGTCGCAGTATGACATTGAGATCTGGTTAAGGATAGAGAATGCTTTAGGAAAGAAGATTGACGAAGAGGCGATCCCAAAAGATGAAGCAATGGTGTTGGCAGAAAGAGTGGGTGAGGCGCAAAGAGTTGCGGTTGGGGAGATGAAGAGCTTGCATGAGGGCAGAGGCAGGAAGGGGGCTGTACTGAGGGGGAGGAGAGCTGGTGGGAAAAGAGGAAGAGATGAGATGGATAGGGAGGAGGGCTAGAGGGCCGTGTTTAGCCGGAAAGGAGATAGAGCTATCGAGATAGGTAATGATGTCTTTTGCAACGAAGAGAAGAATTTTACTCAAATCCATCTCATCATTGACGTGGCTAGCCGGCAATTCACTGAGGTTACTGCAACGCTCTGGTCACGAGGTAACATCGTGGTCACGACAGTGACCTACCACACAGCGCAGCAGATCTTTTAGAGCAGGCCACCTTTACTTTACCACTATTTTTCTTCCTAAATAATCCCACACATTCACATATCAACCACGACGGCCGTCAATACCCGCAAATCAAGAAATTATCACAGCCCCTGGAACACTTCACCAACCTACCATTACTCAGATTAACCAAAAACAGCCTCACATTCAAAAACCCTCCTCCATCATACACGACCTAGCCACCTACTAAAGCACCACAGACAACCCATCACCAAACACAACCATACGACACACAGGATGTGCCAAATGATCGTCCCCTACTACGCCGAATGCGGACACAACGACCTCCCTTGGTGCATATCATGTGTGGTCAGCAGTCCACTCGTTCCGAACTTCCACCCTGAGCCAAGGCAGGTATGTTTTCCGGCTGAGAGAAAGACTTGGAAAGCTATGGAGCCACTGTGTTCTGCTTGTGCGAGAGCTAAGAGGGAGAGGGAGCGGAGATTGGAGGAGCAGTGGGAGAGTAGAAGGTGAACTTGCTAGGGTTGGAGCTGTGGAGTGAGGGGGAGATGGTGGAGGGAGGAGAGAAGCTGGAATGGTGGTGTGGGGAGCTTGGTCTACGTCAGGAACGTATAGTCCTCGTTATCGGTACGAAGAAAGCTATTTGAGATCCATTTAATGGCATGGACAGAGGGATGCGTTGATGTTGGTAGTCACGGTCGGTTAAAGACATACCTTTGACTAGTCATCTACTAATATAATGTTTACAGAGAGCCGCACAATGGGCAGCTATAAGTCAGCAGAATAACACCAGACAATGAGAAACAAAGAACACATCTCCGGTGTTGGCATAACAGCCACATAGCGGCAAGGTCAAAAAATGTCGTTATAATCCTCGATATCGAAAAGCATAATCAAAACTCACTTATCAGATCCCTCCATATATTTCCTTTTCTACAACGGTTCCGCTCCTCAAGCAGCGGAAATCACGGTAATCCTCGCCCTATTTTCGAACGGAATCAAAGAAATCATGTGTTAGAGAGACATTAGACAGCGAACAGTGTCATTGCCTGTTCAGAGCCACTTCACTGATGACTGCAAGATCAGATGCCGAAAAACGACAAGTGAATGAGAGGAGGATACCTTAAATACAAACAGCAGCCTTTGTCGATAGTATACATTTCCCAGCATAGATCTACGTTCATCATATCAACATCAAACACACTGATTCCCACCTCTCAAATATCACACCCATACCCACGAGCCAAATAATAACAGTCATCTACCCCTGCAACCACCAAATCCACTCCTCAAGCATTGCCTGCGCTGCCTCAGGTCGTAGCCCAGATCTTCCGGTTCGGGTTTCCGAGAGGTGGCTTGAAGAAAGGAGTTGTGGGAGGATTCGACTGAGGAAGGTTAAAGCGGATCCGGTACAGGACAAGTTGTGTGAGAACTGTCGGACGAGGAGGTTTAGGTTGGGATAGGGGTTGCTAGTTAAGGGGAAAGATGGGGGACTGGGAGATGATGGAGGTACCTGGAGGCAGGTAGAAAGGGATTAAGACAAGTCTGAGGAGAACTAGGAGTACATAAAGGAAAGTCTCAATAGTATCTGTGAAGGGGAGAAAGGAGATCCTAGTATACTCACAAAACATTCCGTTTCTCTAATACACATCTCTCATTCTCATAGCGAATCAACCTAGCAAATCAAGCCTTACATAGCTCAATAAATCTCATCAACCTCTATCAAACCCCCCCGCTTAGCGAGCACGGGATCTATGATCTAATTATGCTTTTGTACTCTCACTACGGGCGCTACGCCGCGCCCAAAACCTAGCGATATATGAATCTCATAGTGGGACCGCCACATATTACAGGCGGGATGCTAGTTCCTTCTTGTGGATGCATGCATGAGCGTATCCTACGCATCGGTGAATTCTACTGTGGCCGTTATGTTCGTAGAGAAGAGACCTACGCGTCTTTCTCGGAGTGGTGCTAGTCGCTAGTCATGTTAGGATATGGTTCTCTAATGTATCCCTGAGGCTGGATAAGACTTGGTAGCATTCTTCCCAGCATTAGTTAAATCCGTGACAGAGCATGAAGCCAATGATAGCAGCATTCCCTTACATGGTGCAAGGGAAAGCCGCGGCTTCTCCTATGTCTTAATCGTACTGATAACCTGATCTCTGTTCTTTGTTCCTATGCTACACAATACCGTTGTTAGCTCTCCGATTGAACAAGGTTCCAGTGCATAATGTTGACCTAAGAAGACTCGTTAAAGCTAGACGGTGTCATTGCATAGATGATCTATTGTAGTAGACTCAAAAGAATAGTTATCAATATATCGTACCCTTTGGAACAGTGTTGCATCAAACATTGTGAGCTCTAGCATATCCTACCTCTTCACAACGCTTTTGACCTGACCATCGATCACGGTCCATGAATTCCTAGAACTATGCCACACAATGCCATTAGCCGCACATCAATGGAATGAAGTCATTGTGAAGTGGAACACTGGCCAAAGGGGTTTGAGGACTTATCGAGTGAACAACGCCTTGTTGCGAGACCGGTGACAAAGTTCGAAGACCTACCTAAGACAAAGGCAACATCAGTGAAGTCTAAAGATCGAGCTTATCCAGGAATAGTGAAGGATACAATTCGTTAAAGTCGCGACTCACAGAAGTATAAAACCTTCATCCACCTCCTTGATAACTTATTCCTATCATCAACATCACAACTGCAACAACAGTTAAACTAACAACAACACCGCTTCCCCGAACAACCCAAACAAACAAACCAATCAACAACCCTCCACCACCACCAACCAAGACAAAATGTGCACAGTCACCACCGTAGTCTACACACAATGCGGCCACGGCGGCGAAACCTGGACCTCATCCTGCATGCAATCCCGAAACGCTAACGGGGGACGCAATAGCGGCCGTGGCCCCGGCCTACCCGACGGATACGTCCCATCACGTCTGCTGTGCAGTAACGTGGAGCATAAGACTTGGAGCCCGGGACCTATTTGCGGCGCTTGCGCTCAGGCTGGGGTCAAGGCAAAGGCTCACTATTATTGAGGCAATGCTGCCTAGTAGGACTGGAGTTGTAAGTGCTTATGATGGCTGTATTGATTTGGTGGCATAGGACTTCTGGTCTACGCTGATTTGATATGGTGACGCTGATGTGAAGCGTCGGATTTACTTAGATATTGAAATGGAATTGGATTCCTATGAGCTTTTGGACTTTTTTGACTCGTGATAACGGCTTGATTTTTGTGTATGTGTAAAAGTTAAGAAAACAATATAGGTTCTGGGAATCATACCCGGAGTACAAGACCACTGATTTGTTGTGACATGAGAAAGGTAGCTTGCCAGTGGCTTGAAATATGATGTGGAGGGTTCATTGCCAAGGGGGCATGAACTTTGAAACACGAAACTTGACAGGACTTGTGCAAAGTAGAAGCTTGATCGTGCTTTCGGCGCTGCTGTCCGTGCTGTTATTAGAAACGATTAAGAGCAGGAGTTTAATACGTAGGTTTAGTAGGCTTCGGCTCAAATTTCCCCAATTTCTGACGTCAGCTTTCCAATCACCTGCTATGCCTCTTCGTCCAATCCGCCCATAGCACTTCACCGACATACCCTTGAGGTAGTGGGAAGAGATACTACAGTAAACTGTTCCATTTGCTCGATGAATCTGACGATCCTTGGGTGGGTCCACGAGCATGCGTTACTCACCTCCGTACGTATACGCCATGGTCGTTAGTCGCAGCAGGAATCATCTTACAAGGCAGAATAATGTTATCCAACCGGGTTACTGACATCTGAACTCCATTTCCGAGGGGGACAATTATGGCGGAGAAATAGAATGATGAGGAGACTCCCTTCAGGATTCGCGACTCATGTAGAGCTAACATAATTGAAATATAAGTGCTTGTTTAGACCGCCAGCTTACGTATTGCGTGTAGGATTATCTTCCTCTAGAAAGACTTTCAGTCTTGACTTCTTTGATTGTACGTCTAGGAGTTATCGTCTTATTTAAACTTTCTGACAAAGTTGCGGAGGTATCCCTATACACTTATCCAAGTCGTGTAGGAGACAAGTTATCCGTAGACAAGCCATCTGGGAGGACCACGGAGAATAATGCTCCAACAATTGGCCCTTTGCTTCGCCCTTGCCCCAAGTAGAAAGGTCTTGCGCATCTGGGCTTTGTGCAAGGGTGTTGTCCGCTGACTTTCGAGCCAATATCTCAAAGGAGAGGTTTAAAGAGCCTTGGACAAGTAAGCTTAAGGTTGAGAAGAAGGTCACGAATCGCGATGGTATGGCTAGGAAGGAAGTCAAGGAGTTCATCTCAGCATACGCTAAGGCAGTTACCCAAAGTACTTTTCCTACCTAATCAACAACAGAAGTCTTTGCGGACGACTTCGTTATCTGCTGAGGGCTAGATACTCCTCTAGAATCGTGATACACAGCTCAATTGTCGATGGGCCTAGCCAAGAAGAGTCGTTACGGGTTTGATGCGCAACTCGGATCTCGATAAAAAACTCTATCCATTGTGCCATGATGTGCCAAAATGTCCTTTAGCGAGCGCTGAACTATAATAAGAAGCAATTGGGACTCTTCATCCTAATAGAAGGGCAGAAGTGAGCTTAACATATGAAGTGATAGGAGTGAAGCAATAAAGAAATACTTAGGTGACCGGGCGGTTCGGACGCAGATATAAGTATACTCCAGAGGTTGGGTAAGTACGGCTTCTTAAGCTATGTAGGATATTCTTATAAGAGGCGTGGGTTCGTACGGCGTATGGGAGAACCCATGCTTTCTAGCAGAACACATCACGTCAGTTGTAACGAGATGACCCGTTGAAACCAGACTATGGGTAGCCCAGGTACTGAAAAGAAGCTATATCAGGTTAATAGATGATTTGATGCTACTTTGTAGCAAATGACGTAGAAGAGCAGCGAGCCTTGATGCTGGTATATGCCTTTAACCTAGTGTTGAGGAGATGTCGACTAGGTCGGTGTCTCAGCGAAGTACCTCCTCTAAGAAGCATCATATTCGATCAACCAGTAGCGTGATGTCGAGTATCCCACAAGTTCGAAGGAAGTTTGCCCGCCTCCGTAATCGAAACGTGGGATGAAAAGCCCCCTCTCCCTCGCCGCATTGCAGTGACGTCATGAGCGCCCGGGAAGAGATAATAAAAGAGTAAGACTACCTTTCGCCAAATCGACCGTATAAGAACACAAGAGTGAAATTCATTCTTGGCAGCAGCATAAGCTGTTGTGCACGCAAACAATGTGGTTCAGTCCCCCTTTCGCGCTTTTTGTTTTAGTGGAAGTGTCCACTGATGTAAGTAGGCCGGGGTATTGCATTGGGCAGTGCTAAATCTTGGTCATAGCAACTCAACAAGATCCTCGAAGCCGCCTTAAAAGGAACCGAGTTCTCAGAGCACTGTTTCTGGCTGCCGTTTTCCGAGGACGACTACTCAGATGCACCGAAAAAGGTGCTTGGCGAAGCAACGAAGGCACAAAGCCACCAGTTTCCTCGTACAAGTCGCCCTTCATCGGAAAGAAGGGGAGGATGTGGCGACGTGGCTCAAGAACAAGCCAAAAGAAGCAGTTATCGACATTCATTTCTTCGCCATCTTGGATAGAAGTGCGGAGAAGGGGTTGATGGCTATTGGTAGACAAGGAGGTCATGACTGAAGGATATGGATAACTTGGATTTTATGAGGTTTCATGCGGAGTTTGCGACAGCGAGTTTGTTTGCAGCGCAATCTGGAACGTGGGAAGAGAGGAGAACCTCGACGGGCTTGGCTGAGATTGCGTACTGAACATTCGGAGAGGTGTTTGTGAGGGGCACACCTCGGACAAGGCATAACACAAAAATTGTTAAGCACGCTTTCCTCGGTTTCCGCAGACTTGTGATGTGTGTGTGTGAGAGAGAGAGAGAGAGAGAGCCCTAAATGATAGACGGCTTGATAAAGCTGAGGAAGAGAATAGTAGATACTAGTACTCAAGAAACTGAATACCGTACCATGAGTTTCTGGATCCCCATCCTGTTCATTAAGTGTTAGCATAAACATAAGGAGTGCTTTCGGACTCTTTACTAGATCCTCAGAGATAACAAATGTCACACAAGTTGGCGTGCGAAGCTGGGCTTACCCGCAAAATAGATACGTCCATCTGGACGTTTCGACGGATGATGGAGGCACTCTGAAAAGCGGGATCTCACAGCAGATGAGAGATGCTTGACGCAAAGAACTGAGCTAGGAAGTATCGGTAGAGGAGACGCGGAGGTGAAATTGGGTGATCTTAGCCTTGCTCAGGATCGGGATGGAGAACCGAAAATGCTGTTTGACTGGAACGGGACGATGATAACGTGTTGATTCATCGAAAAAGTAGACTTGCCGACAACTGTGTGTTCCAAAGAAACTTGAGAACTAATTCCTTGACCATTTTCGCATGCCTTTATCGCTTGTCCGATAAGAAGATGAAAAAAGCTGTCATTCGTTGCGGAAGCGCAGACGGCAAAAGACATTATGCACCTAGCAAGCGTTAAGCTATCAGTTAGGTGCAGCAGCGATTGCATCACCATGGATTAGAAATGACCCGACATTGCTTGTAGATGAAACTCAACTCTCGTGCATTTCCACTGTGGGACGTCTGCAAAGATTTAACGATAGCAAAATATATCAAAAGGTATTCACTCATCTTGCATCCAGCCGTGGTGTTGCGGCATGCGACAATGCCCAAGTGTGAGTCATGATCTTTGTGGCGGGGTGCTCTCTTTGTTGACGTCTCACATTCCCGCCAGCAAGAAGAGCGTTCCACTTCTTTCTTGAAGAGCATGCGAATGCATGCATGTCTCTAGCTTGTGAAGACTGATCACAATTTGAGCTTTGGTTCCCATTTGGATTTGTGCTGGATGTGCCTGGTAGGATTATTCGCGTTCTGGACCGGAGTTTGTGCCCCTCGGTCCTGCCTGGGGCGTCGAACGCATTCCAGCATTATTGCGGCGGCGGGCATGGTACGTATCGCGCTGGCATCAGCACTTGAGGGTGCCGGAGTATGAAAGAGGGTATGGTGTCGCGGTCCGGTGAGTGTTCGCAAGCTTGAGGCAATGGAGGCGGGGCGTTCTATTGGTTTCTGGGAGCGTCCACCGAGCCGTGGGACAAGGAAGGTGGGTTATGATCGGGGGAACCGACGAGGGCCCGATGGTTGGGCGCGCAGTCGCGGTGCTGGGCGTATGCCGGAGGAAGAGTGTGCGATCAAGCCAAGGTGAGCAGCAGTCATGTCGCAGGCGCTGGATGTGAATGTCGCCGTTGAGCGACAAGGCTGAAGTGCAGCCTGGCTGGGGTAAGACAGTGCTTGGAGCGACGCGTCTCGGTGCATGAGTTCGAGAAAAGGGGCGGAGGGATGCAGAAGCTCCTAAAGCAGCGGCGAAGCGAAAGCTCTATCGGGGCCGTGCCAAGCCGCCCTTGCCCTAGAGGATGCTAGCGTTCAGTTCAGGCAGCAGGTATAAAACAAGCGGAGGCCCCCTTCACTTCTGACATTTTGGCCGCCCTGCAGTTTGCCCTCGACCATACTGTCAAACCTCACCACCACCATCGCCGCAGCACGAGAGCGATCCCGTTTTCTGTCTGCACGATCTCTTATTTTCGATACTCCATCTCTCTCCGTGCCGAAAGCGCACTTTTTCGCTCTCTCAGAGGTACAAGACGGTTTTTCCGATCGGCACTAGCCACTTTCGACTTTGCGACAGCCTCACCTGCAACCCACCACCTGTCGCAACCTTCTCCATCACAACACCAAAGGCCAGCTGGTTTCGCCTTTGAATCCTCCTCATCGTCGGCTACTTCGGTAGGGTCGGCAACGACTTTCTCGCGACCGGGCGACCTTCGGCTCACATTTGGCAGCGTAGTGGTGGACACATTGAATTGTTCATCTCCCACGATCGGTAGGAATCCATCAGACTCATACGGACGACGCCATCAAAGGCAGAAAGACGCCGACCGACCTCGCTTATCTATTCGCGATCTCGAGCTCCGTCGAAACCGTCGTCGTCAATCCTCTCCGGTGACCTCATCTAACTTGCTTTGATCCCACAGACTGTCAATATTTACATACACTGAGCCTTCCGTCAACCGACAAGACCTTTATTCTAGATCTGACTTATCCTCACTCGATCATCAATCATGGACTCTCTCACTACCCATCCGAGCACCGCTTTGCAAGCCCAGGCCTTTACTGCCCCAACTTCTCTCAGCTATCCCGGTGGTGCCGAATTGACAAACCAACTCACACCTCCTTCGTCAGAGAAGAACATGCAGACTAACGGAAATGGAAACGCTGCGACGCCGGTAACTCCGGTGACTGAATCTAATCCCTCCGGGATTGTACCAACCCTGCAAAATATGTCAGTTGCTCTTCTATACGATATGTGCGATCTTACTAACGCCTATCCAGCGTGGCCACTGTGAACGTTTGTAGCCCTGTGTTTCCTGTGATGATACAAACTAATCGTTTTCCAGCTATCAGCCCGACTGGATCTCAAGACCATTGCGTAAGTTCTCAAACTTCTCATGGGCCTCATGTACCTCTGCTAACAAATCCAAGCTTGCACGCTCGCAACGTAGGTGAGCCTCAATACTTCTAATTGTTCCTAGTTAACATTCCTTATAGGCAGAGTACAATCCCAAGGCAAGTGACCACGCAACTGCGTTTTTTATGTTACGACTGACCTTTGTAGCGTTTCGCAGCAGTAATAGTACGTAAAGTCCCGGTACAAAGTCCATCTGCCCATCTTGGTACTTTGACTTTGTATTTTCACCATTCAAATCCCACTAAAGTGGTATTTTATGACGAGAATACAAGTGGCAGAAGTATTAGGCGGGCTTTGGGAGTACCAAAACCCTTTTTTGAAGTTCATGCTAATTGTACGCCCACTCTAGATGCGGATTCGGTATGTTCTCACCGTCCTCCCCAATGTCAAGCTACGGCTAACCCCATCACAGTGAACCCAAGACAACTGCCCTCGTGTTCGCAAGCGGAAAAATGGTTAGCCTGCTATTGTTCTACGTACTGTGGACATGTTGGGACTAAACTTTTCAAAGGTAGTTACGGGAGCCAAGAGTGAAGACGACTCTCGTCTGGCCTCGCGCAAGTACGCCCGAATAATTCAAAAGCTTGGGTTCAATGCCGTGAGTCCTGCGATTTTTATCAGTATTTTTGATTTTCAAGAGTCTTGGCAATTTTCATCAGTCTCGCGATTTTCATGAGTCTTGGCGATCTTCATTGGTCTTGGCAATCGTTATCAGTCTCGTGTTTCCATCAACAGTCTACAGAATGATGCTAATAATGTGTTCAGAAGGTTCGATCCTCTCAATCCGAATAACAAAGCTTGCTAACTTCTCTTTGAAAAGTTCCAAGAGTTCAAGGTTAGTTTCTTTCAATCCCAACTGATGAAGCCCGCTAACAGGAATCAGATCCAGAATATTGGTATGTTTCGTTCATACATAGAAATGAATACATGGTAACCAAGTCAACAGTGGGCAGTTGCGACATTAAATTCCCGATAAGACTCGAGGGTTTGGCTTCTAGGCATCATACATGTAAGTTCATCTATTCGGCGAGCGATTACCGCAACTGTCCCATGCAAGATTTCGCAACTGTCCCATGCAAGTTTCCGCAGCTGGCCCATGCAAGATACACACACACACACATTTAGAAGATCTACTGACAAATAATAGTCAGTTCCTACGAGCCGGAGCTTTTTCCAGGCCTTATCTACCGCATGATGAAACCCAAGGTAAAGCTAAAAGTCCAAAAAAAAACTTGCACTAATAAAATTACTTCTAGATCGTCTTATTGATATTTGTCTCGGGGAAGAGTGAGTGTGATTTAAGGATTGACCTGAGTATGCTCTTTGCTAACCAATACACCTAGTTGTACTCACTGGCGCAAAAGTGAGGGAAGAGATCTACCAGGCATTCGAACTCATCTACCCCGTTCTCTCCGACTTCAGAAAGAGCTAGATTGTCAAGCGAGCATCAACACAGGTATATCATATTCTGTAGTCGACTCTGCAGATGTTGTATTAATACTTCAGTTGAAGGCCGATCGTATCATCCTCGTCGATTGCGATCCGACTTCTCAGTCATCTTGCGGACCCTTCCGGCTCAGCCTAGGCACGCATGATCGGCGAAGCTCCAGACCCTTATTTCTCTTACATGTCACTTCACTCCTGTTTTATCTGCGGCATTGCATGGTGTTTTGATCCGGATCTCTATTTGAGCCTCATGCATTGGAGGCTTTCCCCACCTTTACACTTTTCAAACCTTATCCCCATGCAAACTTCGAAAGGCTGCACACGCTGGCTATCTGTTACGGCGATGGTGCGCCTTTGGCCTTAGTCCGGTCTTAATTTGTTCCGACTGGACCATGGGTATTTCATTTCTGGTTCCACTCTCAAGCATGAGATAGAGGTTTGGCGATTAGCGAAACGAGATTGAAAGACTGGCGGATGGTGACGATGATGAGGCGTGCAAGTCCTTTTACTTGCTCGGAGAACTCAGATACGACTACCGCTGGACGTCCAGAGTTCTCGACGATGTTTATTATACATGCTATCGTGGTTTCCTTATTGCGTCTTTCTTGGCGGAATGGGTTATATAAAGGTAGCTGAATGCCAACCACGATGAATAGAATGTTGCACATTTGCTATGTGATGCCGTCACTCCCCACAGTCCCTAAATTGCCAGCAATGCACTGATTAAACTTCCTCAAGTAATCTCTACAACTTTCCCACTTTCCGCATCTCCTCCCTCAAAACCATCCCCTTCCGTCCGCCTCGACTCCCATCCCCCGCCCACATGTCCTCCCCCTCGCCCACCCTCCTCTCCTCCGTCCACTCCCACTTCCCCTTAAACTCCGCAGGCGTCCTTCCCACAATACACTCCACAACCTGATCTCCAATAACAGGTAAAAACTTAAACGCATGACCCGATCCACCAGTCGCCACAAACAACCCTTCATATCTCGGATGATAGCTTATTAGGAAATCTCCGGTAGGCGTGTCCGTATACCAGCATATCCGGGTATGAGAGAAGGGCCGCGAGGATATGGACGGATGGACAGAAGCGAGGAAATTGCGGCAAGCGGAGGAACCTTCTAAGGGTAAGTTGATTTGCGTCGGATCATCTACAGCCGTAACCGGTAAACTAACGACCATTTCCTCCCCTGCTTTCTCCGGATGCGGGATTCGGACGGGGTTTTTGTAGCCGTAGCCATGCCGGGCGATCTTTAAAGTGTTGTTGGAAGGCGGGATTATAAACATCCCCGTGGACATATTTAAGATAGTAGGGTTTTTGGATAGCAGGGATTGTTCGCGCTCGGAGAGCGGGAGGTAGGCTAGGACATGGCCTGTCGCTTTCGCTATACCGCGCAGGTCGAGGAGAGAAGGTGTCCAGGCGCCGGCGGCGAGGATGGTTAGGGAGGCGGGGATCTCGGATCCGTCTTTTAGCTTTGCGCCGGAGACTGATGAAGGGGCGGTGGTGTTGGTGTTGTTGAAGAGAAGCCGAGTCACTGTGCCCGTGATGAATTTCACCCGTCCCAAAGCTTCCACTTCCCCCCTCAACCACCTCATAGCCCCCTCCGCATCCGCCCATCCCGACCGCCGATTCAAATACCCCGACTCCCCACTCGCGCGCTCCGTCCCCGCCGCCCGCTTGATCTCCGCCGGCGAGTTCAGCACTTCGATGTCAGATGGCCCCAAACCCAGATTCTGCACGTTGGCGAGGGAGGCGGTGACGTAGGCGGTTTGGTTTGGGTCGGCGGTTATACAGATGCCGGATTCGTGGTAGTGGGCTGAGAGACCGGGGGTTTTGCGCCAGAGGGATTGGGCGGTGCTGGCGAGGGTGGCGTAGGGGGTTGAGGCGTAGTCGGGGCGGATTATGCGGGAGGTGTCGATCTGGGGGGTGGGGGGTTGTGTGAGTTTGGGGGTTGGAAAGGAGGATTTGGTGTGAGGAATGTGAAGGAGACTGGATGGAATATTGTAAGGACTGTAGAAACTGATATTTGAGAATTGAGGATTATGGATCATAAGGAGCACGTGCGATATGCATGCAATGGAAACTTTGATGTTTGAGAAATGTGAACGACTATGGGTAAGGAGAAAAGGGAGCATTTACACTTGAGCCATCGGGCGCTGGAAAGGGGTGCCGGTCTACGAGAGTTATGGAAGTATCCTTGAACAATGGATTTTTGCATAGTGAGAAAGCAGTAGATAGTCCAAAGACACCGCTACCGATTATCAGAACGGATGAAGGTATTTCGCGCTCGTTCTCCAAAGAGGAGTATGAAGTCATAATGGATAGGCAAGAAGAACAAAGAGATTCCACGCTTAGGTCAAGTATCTAAATGGTGTACAAGAGAAGAGTCGAGATGTATGAACTAACTTACCTTTTTCACGATAACTAAAGATTTGTGTAGGTGGGGACGCTTGTGGTTTGATAGGGCGTCGGTTTCCCCCGGCTTTGTCAAAGGGAGCTTTGGGCACCACGTGTAGCAAGAGCTTGGACTTTCAAACGAAACTTTGGACTGCTGCACAACAACACCATCAATTGGCCTTAGTCAATTGCATCACTTCTCAAACTACTGTCACTCATTTCTTTATACAAGCAATGGCAAGACCTCCTCCGAATATAGATGCCGCTACAACAAAAGCACCTCCTAAAGATACCAAAAGCCTAGGACCGCAGTTTCGATCGCGTCCACCACCTTCCATACAGAAAGGCGCCAAACCTACCAGCAACCCAAGTGGAAAAGATGGAAGGCCTCTTCCTTTCCAGCCCAAATCGCGTCCTCCACCCCCATCAGTTCAGACACCTCAAGAGAGAGCTAGGAGAGCACAACGAAATATGAGGTTGAGGAAAGTGCCGCTGCTTCTCAGTGGACTCGTGGCAGGGGGACTGGGCTTCTACTGCGTGAATATCTATCGGTCGTTAATGCGAGATCCTGAATTGAAGGATGTCCCAGCGGATGTATCTGATCGCTTCGACAAAAGAGCCGCGATGTATGACGAGTCGGTTGACAGAGCGGAATGGCTGACGGGCTTGAAGAGAAAGCGGTCGGCGATGACGAAGAAAGTGAGAGGGCATGTGTTGGAGGTCTCAGTGGGCACTGGACGGAATATACCTTACTATCCAACCAAACAATGCGACACCATAACCTTGCTGGACAAGAGTCTGCCTATGCTGGTAGAAGCTAGGAAGAAGTGGAGAGACCAACACCCAGAGTACTTCCGGAGAGTCTTCTTCAAGAGGCAATCCGCTTTGGACCCAATCACTCCACCTTATGGATCACAGGAGGGATACGATACTGTGTTACAAACCATGGGACTCTGTTCGACGCCGGAACCTCTAGCTTTGCTCCGGAATATCGAGTCTGTCACGAAAGAGGATGGCGGGCAGATATTGCTGCTAGAGCATGGGAAATCACACTACGAATGGCTGAACAATGTCTTGGACAAGCACGCACCCGCTCACGCGGATACGCATGGATGCTGGTGGAACAAGGACATTGGAAAGATAATCGAAGAGAGCGGTCTAGAAGTGGTCGCCATCAAGAGGTATAACTTTGGTACGACATGGTGGGTAGAGCTGAAGCCACGGAAAGGAAGGAGAAGCGTTGAAGGAGGTCCTACATCTCCATCTGGAACAATACCGAAGTCTGAGGTCACTGGTCATCAGCAAGAATCTGCTGTGACACAGAGATCATGGTGGAGCTTCTGGAGATGAACAATGAACTCTCGCATTCATTACTCCTATATGAAAGGGGCTGCAAATACTCGCTGCTACGGACATGCAAATGACCGTCGAGCTACAATGCTCAGCTTCCCAACTTATTCGACTTTTAGCGCACAATTCTCACCATTTACAGCGACTATATTGATGTAGAGCCCATACGATTGGACAAACCTTATCGCGATCACAGCACATCACATCTTGCTTGACCCCCCCAAAATCTGATATCTCAATTTCTAGCAAAGCAGCAAGTTACACCACATAAGAAAGACAAACGGGTTAATGCAGCATCTGCAGCTCGACACATGATGTCTCGCAGCTCACTCCATCAATAATCAATGCAATTGAAGTCATGAATTTCCTCGAAGGGTATGATGGCAGGGCCTCGATATGCGAGCTGCAGCCTGGCTGACTTGCATGACTCGCCTTGCTGCAGCATTGAACGGACCAGAGTAAGGCAGGCAGCTTCCCAATTCAGGTAGTCTTACCAAGTCCAACAATCGGATTCAGCGGAGGTGATCCGGGAGCCATGATGCTTTTCCGCGATGTGCTTTCCATTTTGCATCTCCACATAAAGTGACGATGGTGGTGTTTTGGCCCCCTGGCCATCACTTTTTAGCGGGACGTCGCGTGCCATGACCGCGGAGGGAAAGGGATGGGTCGACTTATTCGCCAAAGCTCCTTGAAACATGGAAGCCCGTGTGCTTTTCCAGAACGAGGGGAGAACAAGGCCAGTCTCCTTTCTTTGTCGTTGGTCGAAGTCCACCACCACCACAAGCCAGCGACGCATGCACACTGCTGACGCCAAGCTCGACGGCAAGAGTTCAATTAACATTATGGATGGCCGTTGTCATCCCCCCCGGTGGTTGCCTCGGCCTAGCAGGAAATTCTTTGTGAAATTTTTCGCATTACTTTTTTTGCCATGCGTCGGGCCATTTATTTCTGCGCTCTCACCGCCCAAGACCAGCATGGCGTTGAGGCTAAATTGGCTTTTAGGGCGTTGGACGAAACAGGGGCGCGCTCGCCGCTGGAACAGATGCAAATGCACCGACGATCAGATCATCACTGGCCAAGCTGGGGTACGTAACAAGTGACTGCTAAGGGTTTTTGGCCCAACTTTGGCCCAAGACGAGACGGATGTGCGAAGTCACCGGAGGCGCTCTGCTGGTTGGTTGGTTGGCTGCGCACTCCGGGGACTGTAGAAACACCAACAAGTGCCATCACGAAGCTTCCCGCTGTCCGTGAAGCACTCACTTTCCAGCCTGACTTGATGTCTTTGGTGCTGGGCCGAGGGTCCAAGACCAGCCATGCACAGGCCGGGGAAGCGTGTGCAACGTGTGGAAGCGTCAAGCCGGTGGTGCTCGTTGAGGCGGAAGCCTCTTCTCGTGTGTGCCACGACGAGGAATGCTCGGATTTGCTGCGATGCTTCCCCAACCCCTGGCGACGACTAAAAACAGTAGTCTTGTCATATCCACACGCCGTGACGATGCATCCTTGAAATAACTTTGACACGGTCGGCTAGTCGTTCCTGCCTTGACCACTCTTGCTCCACCATCCCGTATCTCCCCTTCCGACTCCCTTTCTCTCGACGCTTGACGCTCGACTCTCCAGCATCCTCAGCATTCACAGTTCACTCCGCCGCCATCCCTCGGTGTACCTTGCATTTTGTACCATACTTGTCCACCATTTCTTTGTCGCTGCTTTAACCGCTCGTGGTGCAGGCAACTGTCGGGCGACTCACGAGACTACTTACGTCGGCGGAGGCTGCTGTTCAAGGAGCTTTCACCCTGACTTGCCCCGTCGCCGTCAGCAAAGCCCAGTATTGCACATCCTGCCATCATTTGCAGCCGACCAGACTTCGCTGGCCGCTGGACAGGCAGAAGTGTCGCACTACGCTACCTTGCATCGCCGGCCTGCATACCAGCGGTAACGCTTCAGGCAAGGACTGCTGCATTCCGCTGTTCATCCCGGCCAATAACGACCATCTGAGATCACCCTCGCCCATTTCTCTCTCCCAAGCAACAACAGCTAGCAACCGCAATTCTCGCCCCGGTCGCGCAACGCCAGACATTATTCTCTGCCTCGAGACATCCTCCATCGCCCTGAACCACTCCTTGCGACACTGCACACTCCCTCAAAATGCCCTACAACACGAGGAGGAAGTCGTTGTCGCTTCCGTCGCTAGGCATTCATCTGCCAAACAGCTCCCGATCGTCATCTCACCGCTCACCGCCCACGACAGCTACGGGCGAGCAACCACAACCTCCAACAAAAAAAGTGAAACGGTCGCATTCCTCCAACTCAACCTCGCCCGTACCCTCGAGTCCTCCACGAACAACTACTCTACGATTCAAAGATGAGCGACCGAAAAGTTCAGGTCGAGTGGCGGAAAACACCCCGCCACCCTCGCCCGGTGGAGAGTCGGGACAAACAAAGGTCGACACTGAAGGAATCGACGACACCATCGTAGTGGGCGTCATCGAGCAGCTGGAGAAGACTGGCAACAGGCCACACCTACTGAAAGAGCTCGCTGCTATTCTGTCGGCCACTATTCCCATTGTTGAGAGGTACGTCGCTGCTGGAAGCGGAATCTATTTTTTTGGTACTAACGTTAACGTCTACCGCAGTTCTGCCAACCCGTCGGCAATAATTTCGTCACGACTTGCGACCTATCTCAAACGTTCGTGGACTGCGCTATCAAGATGTCCCCTCGACAAAGTATTAGTAGGCACACACCCAAAGCGTGTGTACTACTTCCTCACCACTTGTCCGCGCCAACCCATTCCGGCCGATCCGTCGAATGCTCCCTCAGCAGCTCGCATCATATCCCCCTCACTTTCCTCCGCGGGATCCGAAGGAGGAGAGGAACTAGAACCACGGGCTCGCAACCAGATGTCTCCTTCGCCGGAACTGGACCTCTCGTCTCCGGACTTTGACGATGACACTATGTCGTTCACGAATCAATCGCATCCACCTACCAGTACCAATATTGCGCACAACCGACGAGCCGTTTCGCCCCCATTGGAGCGCGACGAACGAGAGTTTACGCAAACAGCTTCTTCCTTGCAGCAGAGGAGACGAAGTCAGGATGCGGAACAGAAATCACGCCAGTCGTCCGAGGAGACCCAGAGCTCCACTGATGCTACCATGGAAGACCCTATTCCTGAGGAGATTGAGGAAACCGAAGAGAGCGCTGCGCTCAGAAATTCAGAGGCTGCCGCCGCACTCTTTGGACATGTTGATCATCTATCTGTTCACGTGCAACGTGAATTGACATCCAGCAGTCCGATGCTGAAACCACAACTGGAGATTGAAATCTCGCGAACTACCTACAGGGACGTGAAAATGACCGGCGAAGACTTCGAGTGGGGCTGGTCAGAACTCAAAAGCCCGGAGAATGTAGAGCTCGCTGAGCTGGATGATTTGTTCGGTGGATATTGAGGGATATTGAGGGATGTTGAGATGATCAGACCAAAATTGTGATACTTGTTAAGGAAATCCTGATATATGGTGACGAATCTCTTATCTCTTCAGCGTATATCCTGTCTCCATTTTGAACCTTTTCGTACTTTTCTCTCTCCTCATTTTTGAGATTATATCCTAGACGTTTTTTTCTCGCCGCTCGCGCTGCATTGGCTGGGGAGAAATTGTACTGGAGTTGAACGGGCGACATGAGGAGTTCTTGGTGATTGCCAACGTACTATTGGGAGTCATTGTAAGATAGGTGTAGTCATGACTGAGGAGCTGGGCTTGGCTCAGGCTGTGACACTACTGGGTCCTATGACCAACTGGGAGCGAGAGATGAAGAAGGGAATATGGGGAACCTAAAATGCAAAAAGGCTTTGATATACAACAAGAATATTTATTAAATTTCGTACAAGCCTGATTATCTTTGAACCTGGTGGTACAGGAATATTTGCTGTTGAATGTAGCATGCCTTAAAACTTCGGCACTGAAACCTTGATTGTGTTTACTTAACTCGAAACTAAAGCCTCCTGACCTCTCTTCCCCTTTCTCGCACACCTTGCGCGAAGGACCCTTAATCAACCTCGTGCTCGGGTTTCTGAGGCTCAAAGTCAACCGGGCATCCATGATCTACTGCTTTGGGCACTTACGCGACTCGGCATCAGCCATGACTTCCATTGGGCATTTGCTCATCCAAAGGTCGAAAGTTTTCCCTATAACCCCCAATCCCGCGATTACATTCAATTTTGGCTGTTTCGCGAGATATCACACCCTGAGGTTCAACCAGCCCAAGCTCCCAGCCACCTGTTATTGCTCACCGTCGCAGCCTCGTCGTCAAGCGAGAGGCAGCCCCAATCTCACGGAACGTAGTCGCACGAGAAGACTCAGCCGCATCTGATCGCCAACTCCAGAAAACGTTTCCTTTCGATCACTCACGATAATGTGCATACTCTCCCTCTTCATTTCCTTCAAACAACATTGTAGTCACGACCGTTCTTTCCCGCCGCACCTGCGCGCTTCCTAGCTCATTTTCCGTTGTGCGACTCTGTGCTTTGATCGTCCATCGGCGGTCCGCATATGCATTCTTGGGGATCGGAACGCAGACGTTACGACCCGACCCACACCACACGTGGCGTTTAGATTGCTGGAACTACGACTAAAAGCTTTTTGGATACCTGCATCACATAGTGCTATCCCACCAGAATATCGTTGGCACGCATTAGGAGTAGTTCCCCCACTCACGTAAGGCTATCCATGGACGCGCCGGTTATTTTGACTTCGAGGGCCCCGAGATCGAGGAGGAGTAGTCGCGTTAGACCTATTGTGGCTGAGGAGAATGCGGGTTCAAGAGCTGGACCGCCGCCTGTGACGGGGTTTAAGAGGTTGATTGTTGCTTGTGATGGTGAGGATTAATGTTTCATTTGTCATTTCTCTTAAACCAATGACTATCATTCATCTCTCATCCCCTTGCAAAAAAAAAACTTCTCGAGCGTTTTTATGATGTGTAAATGAGAGGCTAACAATGATATCGTGCACCAGGCACGTGGTTAAATGCCGATAATGGACTCGTCAACGGGAAGATATCGGTCCCCAGTAATGTGACGAGGATATCAAGAGCCATCAAGCCTGTTAGCAAAGATGGCATTCCGCAAATTGTGTATTATCATTTCGGAGTTGGAAGTCAAGGTGGCATCGTGGACAAGGTTGTTGGAGGTGAGTTTGCAATACATGTCCATTTCTGGCAAAGACAACCATTACCTCCTTTACGAGCTCTATAGCATGTCAAACATGTACGTATAAACTAAATACAGTCTTTAGGCTCTACTGGCGAAGGTCTGGGAGAGAATGTCCGCGAAGGCTACTCCTTCCTAGCAAACAACTACTATCCAGGCGACGAAATCTTCCTACTTGGTTTCTCCCGCGGCGCCTTCACCGCACGCAGCATAGCCGGCTTGATCGATTCAATCGGTCTATTAACGAAAAGAGGCCTCCACACCCTCGCCGAGGTCTGGAAAGACGTCCAACACAGACGCGATCCAACCTACCGCCCCAAGAACCCAAACATCCCCTTCCACAACAAACCCAGCGCAAACGATCCTCGGTATGCAAGTGAGCTTGAACGAAGAGGCCTTACCAGACTCAACATCCCAATCCGTGCTGTGGCGGTGTGGGATACGGTGGGATCTCTGGGTACGCCGCGGATAGGTTGGTTAACGAGAGTTGGACTGCAGAGTAACATGTCTAAAGAAATGGCGTTTTACGATACCAAGCTCTCTAATAATATCGAGAATGCCTTTCAAGCATTGGCACTGGATGAACGTCGGAGTGCCTTTTCTCCGGCTGTGTGGGAGAAATCGGAGAGTAACAGAACGACGTTGCGCCAGGTGTGGTTTCCTGGGGTTCATAGTAATGTGGGCGGTGGATATGATGATCAGCAACTGGCGAATATCACCTTGGCGTGGATGATGAGTCAGTTGGAGCCGTTTTTGGATATGCGGATGGATTTCGTGTTGGAGGCTGATGAGGAGAATGCGAAGTATTATAGAAAGTCGGGACAGTCGATACGGCCGTGGTCGTTTGGTAAGTATATAAGTTCCTACTTCTTTGCACCTTGCTACCTCCCGATCTATATCTATTCCGTTCTTTCCTCCTATAATTTCTCTGCTGTCTCTTCCAAGGCCTAATACCCCAAACCAGGCGAACTCTACAACTCAATGACAGGCATCTACGCCATCGGCGGCGGCACAACCCGCACCCCCGGCCTCTACAACGCCAGCGACCCAGACACCGGCCGCGCAACATCGCGTCCCCTCCGCGAGACACACGAATACATCCACCCCTCCGCGCGGACCCGCCTACGCCTCGAAGGTCCCGGCGTCGACGACAAAGGCCTGTACGAATGCCGCGCGCTAGCCGACAACTGGCGTCTCATAGTGGACTACGGCCGGCTCTCCAAAGACGGCGACCCGGACGTTTTCTGGAAACTGAAGAGCAGGGATAAAGCCGAGAGGGGCGAAAAAGTCAGCACGCGGATTTTACCCGAAGCGCCGCTTTGGGCGTTGGAGAGGGAGCTTTGCGCTACGGATCCTGAGACTTATGATTATGTGAGGAGACCGCCTGCTACGGGTGGGAAGAAGAGAGCGGATAGGAAGAGTAAGAGGGGAGCTGGGGCAGGTGCAGGTGCGAGTCGAGGGGTTAGTATGGATATGGGGAGGAGGGGGTCGCCGAGGGGGAGTGGGGTTCTTTCTCCGTCCCCGGGACCCAGGGGTAGTAGGAGTAGGGCGAGGAGTTTAAGCCTGGATCGAGAGAGCGAGGTTAGGAAGGGGATGCCTCATGTTAGACGCAAGGACCAAGCGTGGTGGGATGGGGAGAGGACGCCGAGAGGGAGTCGGGGAAGGGTTGTTGGACCTTGAGATGAGATGGGATTCAGCAAGAGTTTTCGAAAAGAAGAATGAGGAGAAGATTTGAATGTCGCCCCGGGCCTGTGGAGAATAGGAAATAAATTTCCTTGAGAACTGCAATGACGAGGAAAGAAGCACGCTTAGCTGCCCCAAGAGCTCGGAGTACGGGTTTGAGCCTCTCCCGGGCAGTCCCTTTGCTGCGACGCTAGGTAGCTGCTGGAAGCTTGGAAGATGAAAGTCCTGTTGCTATCACCGTCACCATTGCTCCGGTCCCTGAATTGAGACCCTTTCATCAACGTAGAGATTCTACTCCGTTATCACCGCATAGACGCGCGAAAAGACCTCAGCATCGCACATAAACCAAAGCACGAAGTCAACGGACTGGATGATGGAACGACTTTTGCAAAGGATAACTGTAGTAGGTCAATCTTATATCTATTGGTGCTGATGGATTTTATATTACAAGAACATCTCATACAGACTGTTCACAATTCTTTAACCATTCTATGACCTCTGTTCCCCTAGACAACCTCTCCAAGGATCTGTCAACATTTTCCTACCCTGTGCCGACTCCCAGAAGCTTCCCGCCGGACATTCGAACTTCTCAAACTCGGCCTCCTTAACATCACATGAGTACCCGGGTGCAGTTGGAGTGACATGGAACCCCTCATTCGTGATTTTGGCCGACGCCTCGAACGCGTCATGCAAATGATCAGTATACTCCAAAATACTTTGCTTTCCGGAGACGGCGACGAAATCGATTGTACTAATGTGCGAGCAGAGTTCAACCATTCCTGCGCCTCTGAACGCCTTCGTCAGCTAATCTCATTCACGAATGGGTCAAAGTGCTTACCCTGAGTGCGGTACTACTGGTACTCCGAATTTAGCGCTCAGTAACAGGACGCTGAGAATCTCATTCATGCCTGCCAATCTACACGCATCTAGTTGCACGGCATCTAACGCCTCAGCCTGTAGCAGTTGCTTGAACATAACACGGTTGTTAACATGCTCTCCAGTGGCCACTCCGATACCATATGGCTTCAGAGCTTTCCGGATTTTAGCATGACCGAGTATGTCATCCGGCGACGTCGGTTCTTCGATGAAGCTTGAGAAGATGAGTAAGTCGCGAAACCGCGTATCCGAGACTGTGGGCTTACAGAAGTTTGATATCAGCCAGTTTTTTCATATACTCGATCGCCTCATCCACATCCCAGAGCTGATTCACATCGACCATCAAAACCCCCTCGTCCCCAACAACCTCCCTCACAAACCCCAGCCTCTTCCGATCATTCTCAATCCCCAGTCCCGCTTTCAACTTAAAGTGTCGAAACCCTTGTTTTGTCGCCTCCTCCAACAACTCCCTAACCCTCTCGTCCGAATGTCCCAACCAACCCGCAGAAGTATTATAAGCCGGCACAGCTCTACTCTCCACAGCCATACTCATCCTCCCCTCCTTCGACTTCTCCTTCTCCTTCAGCATCTCCAGCGCCTGCTCCGGCGTCAAGACATCAGTCAAATACCGAAAATCGACGCATCGGACGAACTCCTCGGGCGAGAAATCACAAACCAATTTCCACAACGGCTTTCGCTCGACTTTGGCCCAGAGATCCCAGAGCGCGTTTAGGACGGCGCAGGTCGCTAGCTGCAGCACGCCGCGCTCGGGGGACATGAAGCGGATCTGACCGGAGACGAGTTTGCGCTGCGTGAGCGCCATGTTGGATGTTATACTCGACAGTGTTCGGCCGATGAAGCGGGGCGCTAGGGAGCGGATTGCGGTGCACAAGACCCTAGACATAAAGTAAGTAAGTCCAGGTTGTGTCAAAGGTCATAGCAAGGAAGACAGGCAGGACAGGACAGGACAGGACAGACTCATTGCCCTGGCCATTCGTGAAGGACCAGCCCGTTCCTACGACCCCGGTGTCGGTGTGGTATTGGAGGTAGCCGAAGGCGTTTTCGCCGGCTAGGTTCATGGGGTCGGTGCCTATGTTGTCGAGGGAGGTTGGCCAGCGGAGGTCGCGGACTGTGAAGGATGTGATTGTTGGATCTGAGGTGGGCATGGTGGGATGGTTTAGGTGGTGTAGATGCTTTTGAGCGTGCAATGTCGACAGTATGAGGCTGAAATCTTTGTGAGTTTATTAGGGTCTTGGTAGAAGGGTTTTCACGCTGGAAGGAATTTGAAATGCTGATGGTGGATCTCAGATAGGTTGTACGGCGAATGGTATACCGCGTTGAGCTCGTCACGCTGAACTCAAATGAAGCATGGAGTCTCGGAATCGACTTGGGAGACACAAGTGTCGAGCTATTTTTCTCGGAATGCAGGATTCCTTTCACTTTCCGAGCTCGGTCATGTCGATCTTGGTGGGGCATTAGAGGTGTTTTTGATCGTCTACGGCCTTATTGGAAAGGAGTCTTGAATGTGAGTCTTCGGAATCTTTCTCGGAATCCTTCTCGGAATTCATCCTTGACAGCACTTGCCATCCTTCCCTGTCGTCTTGACCAGTTCCGCCAGTCATATGGCTGGTGGCGTGGCCTTGAGACTACTTCAACCTCACCTAAATCGCTTGGTCGATTCAATACTTGTCAGAAGTCACCAACCCAATTACCCATTAGCATCTGGAGTTGAGTCTATCATTTGTCCTTCTACCAGTGTTTAAGACTTTAGCAATGGCATCCACAACCACGACAACGACAGCAACGAAAGAGGGTCGAGTCATCTCCATCAAACCAACTCCAACATGGACACCTCTTCTTATTGAAGGCAAGATCCCGCCACCATATATAACTCCGAAATTCGGTCTGAAAGTAACACCCTTACATCCAACATTTGCCTGTCAACTTGAAGGCATCGACTGGAGCAAGCCCATACCCTCAGACCTCTACCAAGAGATCCGCTCCATCTGCGACAAATACGGCGTCATAATCTGTCGCAAGACAGGTCTCACAGACGAAGCACATATCGACTTCTCCCGATACTTCGGCGAACTGGACGACGTGCGCCCATATCAACAAGCCGGACGAATCCATCGCCTCGCATACCCGGAACTCTTCGATGCCGGAAACATCGATCCAAGCACTGGGGAAGCAGCTCCATTGACCGCCGCCCAGGTCATCGGCAATAAAGCAAACGAGCAATTCCACGTTGACAGCTCGTTCAATGCCAGAAGAGCGGGGCATTCGCTGTTACTAGCTCATGTCATCCCGCCAAAGGGCACTGGAGGCGCGACGGAGTTCTCGGATTCGAGGACCGCGTATGATGATTTGGACGGGGAGATGAAGAAGCAGTTGGAGGGATTGGTGGCTGAGCATTCCTTGTTCTGGAGTAGGAAGAAGGCTGTGCCGGATTATTTTGCTGATATGGATCCGAGCCAGATGGCTTTGAGTAGGCATAAGCTTGTTCAGAAGCACGAGTGGAGTGGGAGAATGGTAAGCTGTGAATCCTCTATTGTGTTCGCTGGAAGTCTGCTAATCCACCAACAAGAACCTCTACATCGCCTCATACGTCTACCGCATAATTGACATGCCAGAAGAGGAGAGCGCTAGATTGATAGAGAAACTCTTAGCACATGTCTCGAAGACCAAGTATAGACTCACGATTGATTGGGATCAGCCTGGCGATATGATCATCTGGGACAACACTTCGGTCATGCATCGCGCGACGGGTGGCTCGTATGAGGGGAACTATCCGAGGGATATGAGAAGGACTACAGTGAAGGATATGAGTAGTACTAAGTTTGGGTTGAATGGCGACGGAGCAGATTGGCGCGTTGGGCTTCCGTAATCGAAGTGGCTGTGGTATTGGTTGATTTTTGCATACGGCGAAGGGAATGTTTCTATTCAAATTAACTGCGTTGCTCTGATTTGCGTTGCGCCTCAAAGCGTGATACTGCAAGCCTCCACGGGGGCGGCGATAGTCCTCGTGCACCCTTCCAAGGTAGGCCCGCAACACCAATGCCCCACCCACTAAAATTAACTAGTATCAACTATTTTCACTGCTAAAACATATTAAAATTAATTAAATTTATAAAATATTAATTTTAAAGCTATTTATATCTATATAAAAGTAATTTCTTAGCAAAACTATAGTAGAGCTAGTTAAATTTAAAGGCTAGATTTACTAGAGGCTAGATTTAATTAGTAGCCCTTCCTTTTATATAACTTCTTTATAGCGCTAGCCTAGCTTACTAATTTAGCCTTAAATCTTTTCTAAAGTAATCTTCTTCTACTCTTCTTAAAGAATCCTCTTAATATAGGCAATTAACTAGCTATTCTACTAGAGTTTGTATATTCTTCTATAAAGCCTCTACTTAAAAATATTCTAACACGCCTTAATTAGATTTAAATCTAGTAAATTAGAAGAATAGGTAAATATAGTAATCTACTTCTTCTCTTTTAGCTTAAAGGCTATATTAGTAGTAGATCTAGTCTTATATAAATTATTGTTATCTTTTTATAGAAGATAGTTATTACCTAGCAGCTATTATTAGTAAATTACATTAATATAGATTAGTAGAATCTTCTTAGTATAGTAGTACTAAGTTATAGAATTACTCTTTAGCTTAACCTTTACTTTATAAGGTTTAAATTTCTTCTATTCCTTTATTCTTTTATTATAATTCTTTTCTTTAACCTTTTATATTTTTTTTAGTTTAAAAGGTCTCTTTATTATTACCTTTAGCATAACCTTATCTATATTATTATAAAAGATAAGCTTTCCTTTCTTATATTAATTAATAAAGGCTATATAGTAAATTATATTACTCTTCTTTTTTAGAACCTACTATAAATTATAAAACTTTAAGGCTTTAGTAGAGCCTTTTTTACAAAAGATTTGTTTATTATAAATCTAAGCTAGATTTATATAGAATTTATTAGTAAAGTAAATTTAGTTCTAAAATCTATAAATTAGTTTTTCTCTATACTTTCTTCTATAAGCTACCCTAATTTAGCAACTCTCTATTAAAAGCTATTTAATCTTTCTCTACTTAAATAGATAGGCCTACTTCTTTCTAGTTTAAAGAGCTATCTCTAGCGTACGCTAGTAAATATTAAGCCTATAGTATTGTATCTAGATTAGTAGAGGCTAGTTGCGTATAGAGTTAGTAGATAAATCCTTATTAAGTAGATTATTAAGTATTTGTTAAGGAATTATGCGGAGCCTTTTAAGCTTTTTCTTATTTGCTTTAGTAGTTACTTTCTAAGTTCTATAAAAAGCTTTATTACCTATAGTAGCTCTCTTCTTTAGCTAGCCCTATATAGTAGAAAGTAGTAGATTAATCTTCTTAGCTATAGTTTAGTAGCTCTCTTCTAAGCTTTTTATGTTATATATACTATAGAACTTATTTCTTTTAGAAGTATTCTATATAGTAGTCTAATAAATCTTTTTTCTAGACTTTAATTAACGCGCTATATTAATTTAGAATAATTTTAATATATAGTTATTAATATAATCTAGTTTAAAGTAGTTATTTACACGGGAAATTGCATTGTTTTAGGGGGTCGGTTGAACCTTGGGTGCACGAGGACTATCGCCGCCCCCTGTGCTCCCCATTCCTAACCAAAATTCGGGTCGTTGCTTCTGGGGTTTGGCGATCGTGCGGGGGCTGCGTTCACATAAGGTTAGACTGATAATCCGTTCCGAGGCCGTCTGTTCTACATCGTGCCCATCCATCTCGCATTGATGAGCATCTAAACATTTCTAAAGCTTCTTAGTTATTCCCTGAGGTTATAAAGAGCTGCTGCTATATGGACGAAGAAGCTCCTACTCTTAATCCGAGGGCGAAACGCGCAAAATATGTAAATAAAGCTTGGTGAGCGAAGTCAGCCCCCTTCCCGAGCGTTCCGAGCTGACCGAGATACTGCAGTGTAATATGTCGACGGAGGAAGTTGAAGGTAACAGTATTCCGACACTATCAAGATTTCCATTCACAGATCTAGTGTTCAGGTGATGACCCCTGCCAGCGATGCGTCGGCCATGGACAGCGATGTCTCTATTCCGACGACCAAACAGCAGCAGAACTATTGCAGAACCTTAGTCAACCTATGGATGGAGATGAGAGACAGCAATCAATCGATTTAAACCATTCACCTAATAACGTAGTTACGGGCTCATCATTTCTGAGAGAGCATAATGGCCAAACTCACGATAGCAGGTCTCCTGCACTCCCGTTGGAGGCAAGAATGGCTAGAATAGAGAGTATGCTTGAGGCCCTTGTATCTGAACGAGAGAGAAGCGGAGCGCATTCAAGGACAAGCGTTGAGCCTGAAAATATATCTCAGGATTTTCAGGGTATCAAGATCCCATACCCCTAGCGTATCTTGAGAAGACTAAATATCTATTTAGGTGATTCTACATTCCAAGCCCCCATCGAGACATTCAATGCCAATCTGGCATCTGTTAGGCTTCAATTAGGCTTTCGGAATGACATTTCGTCCCTCAACTCCACCCCTAGATCGACGGACCGCACAAACGTCAACAGTCCTTCCGGTTCTAGCGCTGAGCCTGTTTCAAGCATCAAAGTGGGATCTCGCAAGCTGGCCTTTCCTACATCGGCGGAGTACGCAAAGTACATTGATTTCTTTTTTGCGGATATCAACCCTTGTCACCCATGTGTCAACGAGAATGATTTCCGGACCCGAAGTGGCAGACTTCTGGGCAACTCCGTCCCGACAGCTGACATTGGCTTCCTGGCTTTAAACTATATTATTTTCGCTTGCTCCGACGTACTGGTCAATATGACACCGTCTTCTAGTAGTACTAACCGGTCGCCTGGGTGGCAGTGGTTCCAGCTCGCGGATGAGTTGGTTGGAAAAAGAAAAATTACTGGGCGTGGTGACTTGAGCCTGATCCAATTTCTCGTTTATGAGGTACGCCGCGATATAGTACGGCACGTTACGTTTTTATACACATCATATTTAAGCTCCACACGAGCCGTTAAATCCCATCGCTATCTGGTCATATCCTCTTTCTGTAGTCTTATTCCTATTCTCTTTTCAGCTTTCGCCTTTCTTTCCCATTAGCACGCCGACTCACTATACATTTTAAGTCCGAATCTGACTCGCATTGTAGGCATTCTATCTTACTCATGCAGACAAGCCAAATGCAGCATACAACGTCATAGGAATTGCCTGCAGACTCTGCTTTCAATTCGGACTGCATCAACAGTCATGTTGGGGACCCAATTGTACTCCGTTCTCAGCTCACATGCGCCAAAGGATATTCTGGACAGTCTATTTTACGGACCGGCGCGTCGCATTGAGCTGTGGTCGACCGTATGGATTACGTGACTTTGATATTGATGTAGGACAACCAACCTGGATAGATGATCGGGTTAGTGTTACGTTCACTTCGTCTTTTTCCCAGCGCCGCATAGCCATTTGAAGCTCAGTTAAGCTCCTAAAAGCCCCTCGACGGCTGTGCGGCTACCCACACTTTTACCTGTTCCAGACTAATTGGTTGATGATTACAGGACCTTCGAACAGATGATCCTTTGCCGGAATTAAATCCCCCCAAATCCTCGAACATGTATCTTTCGTGTATGGTGACTTGGGCTAGGCTCGCAGGAGAAGTGTGGGACCAGACATTTTCCGCTGGAGCAGCGAAGCGCGCGAGTGATGGAGAGAATATAGTCGTTCTTGATGCGCGTATCAAACACTGGTCTGACACTGTTTTACCAACTATACCGCTATTGCCCTCAAACCAACCAGCAGACATAAGGCAACTCCGACAAGATGTAATAGTCCGCACAGTAAGTTAGCCCTGTTTGCCAAAGGAGAGAATCTGCTAAATGGAGATCAGCGTATTAATCACCTCCGGCTCCTCCTCCGTCGAAGAAGCATGGTCTCTCTCGCTTACGATACCAATACCGGGAGGCTTTGCGGCGAATTAGCTATTGACATTGTCCAGCGGGTTAAGCCTTATAGTTCCGAAGCCTCGCAACCAAGCTCATTTCGATTCCATATGGCCGCTTCTCTTGGTGGTGCTATACTTATCCTAGCTACGCTTCTCAGTCGCTCGCTTGGATCCATTGGACTCGAGGGGAGTTTTCAAGCTTACGCCGAGAACTTCAGATTGGGAGTTGCGATACTGCATGATCTTGCTATATATCTCCGAGCGGCTCGACGAATGGCGGACGACTTGAAAGATATCATCCAAGTCGTGATGACAATTCTTGATCAGCCGCACCTAACCCCTTTAACCGAGCCGGCGAATCTTCTTCCGTCGAACATCGATTCGCTATTTCCGTATGGCGCTATCGACTTCGCTCAACAGGCTGGTATGGACTACAGTCAATCAGACCACGCGTGGGCTGGGGTAGGCGGTAACGAGGTCTTCACTCGCGACGCATTTAACTCTGTAGATTCATGGGACTACGAACTCCAACCACCGATCAACGGCTATGGAGTACCGTGGATTTAGTGGGATGTGTTTTCTGTCTGGGATACTGTTCCAGCCGGCCAATATACGAGCCTCTTACATTCACCATTTCACGGGCGATGAGCTAAGCCGTCAGTCTACGATGTCAGATTGGATCATGGCAGATTCATCGAAATTCAAGAACCGGCGATTGACACTCTGGTCGATATATCTTTCCCAGCGTCCAGAATTTGCCGCGGATAGCCATATCTTGTCGGGTACAAAACGCCATCTATTAGATATCTGCTCTATCCAGATCTATAAATACATTGCCGGGATGTCATAACCTGTCCTCGAGTTCAAATATTTTCTTGAGCCCGTCAGTCATGTTTTTCACCACCCAATCATCTGCCTTTGGTGGTAAAGGTCCTCTAAAGCAGCCACCTAACTGCATACCTACCTTTGGTGACACGTGAACGTCGATTGCAGTTTTGATACCCAGAAAACCCTGGTCGGATTAGCACGGACAAGCAATAGTTCGCTTCTTGTGCTTGACTTACCACTCGATTGATATGAGAATCCGCCTCCGTAAGCGTATCCTGCATCTCCTGCGCTTGTTTGAACCTTTCTCTGCATGAGTCGTTGACCAATTGATATGATAGTAAGAGCACCTACAATTCCGCATCTCCAGTATCTAGAGCTTTTCTGGTTAAGTGGAAAAGCTTGACGCAGAACTTCGGATATAGATTTGCCCTTTTCAAAGGTTTAGTGATGCGATCTATTGCCAGAAAATATGCTGTGCGTACGGTCCGGCTACACATCCATGTTGTCTTGCCACAAGTGCTGGGACTAGATAGTCTGAAGCCCCGGCCAGCACTAGGAAGGGAAGTGGATGCCGTGATTTATATGCGTCGGAGTTTACGTGGAGGGCAAGTCTATGGCCCTTGGAGATGTTATAGCAAGTCAATTTTACACCTCTAGGGAATGAAGTATTAGTCTGGAAACGACATTGAGCGAGTAGTCATAAGAATGCTGAGACTGACGCAATATTCTGATGCTCACTTATATCCATCAAGAAATCAGCATCCAGATCAATGCCGCCCGTTGCGAAAGGGATCTGATGCTCGTCAATTACTCCGTTTCCATAACATTTTGTCCACGCACTGCCTACATTATATATGAGCAACGGTACTGGACTCCGATCCGCAACCTCCGTAAAGAACCTCTTCAAAGCCCTCTTATCCTTCCCAACAACAAACGCATAGTACCCCGGAAACACCGTCACAACAGCATCAGCTCCCTCTTCATGCGCATCACGTGCCATCTCCACCGTTTCCTTGACACTTCCACCCCCCACACCTGCTATTACAGGTACGTCGCCATCCAGCCTTTCCGCTTTCAATACTTCTCTTGCAGCACGCACCAAGCTCCTCCGTTCGTCACGCGAAAGCAGCGTTGATTCGCCAAGCGTGCCAGAAAGGAGGAGTCCTACGCCCGCTTTCGCCAGGCGCGCAGTATTAGCTTTGAAAGCGGCGAGGTCGATATTTTCTGTGCCGTCGTCGAGGAAGGGTGTTAGGACTGGTGCGTAAACACCCGGCTTGAGGATGGAGGCGGGTGGTGGGTGAGAAGACATTGGTTTTGATGGTCTTGGGATTTTTTAAATGCGTGATGGGTTGACTGGCATTTGGGATGGGATGATGATGATGCTATGAAATGAGAGAAGCAATTAGAGTCTTGGGTAAAGGAATGAGAGGATCATGCCAGCTGCAAACATGTTTCCGAGCGTTGCCATGCCCTCTCAGACTTCCGAAAGAATGGGGCATGAATCGCGAACTCGGCGAGCTCGGAATGTAAGCCAGGACCCATTTCATTCTTACCAATGTATCACTAGGACAATATTTTCTTTACCGTTTTGCAGACCTCGGATGTTGCGAGCGGAATTTTGTATGGCTGAAAGACGATTGTTCTAGTCAGGGATGGTTTCCAACCCCATGGGGCTTCCCCACAATCTTCGCCACCACTACTTCCGAACCCTCGGAACCTTGGAGACGCCAACGATTCCGCAAATCAGGTTGGTGGTAATAGCATGTCCAAGCACAAAGAAATGATAAACTCGACCGAACCCCTGGGTCCCGATGATATCTCACAAACCCCTCCGACTGTGACACCGCGCTTTGGGCAGTCGACGGAAGCCTTCCTTCATCATGGCTGGGGGCAATGGCAAGAATGTGATGAGTTTCAGTCATCTGAAGAGTATGTTCGTCCACAGTTTCTGGCTTTCGATGGGGATGAAAGGGACTGACGACTGTAGATAACACCAATGCGTTGTGGTGGAAAGAGCCATGTCTCCGGATGAACGTTCTCCACTGCATCGGTCTCTACTTCTGCGTCTTCTATCTCGGATACGATGCATCGCTTCTCAACGGTCTTCAAGCAATGCCGCAATGGAAGAAATATTTCAATTCTCCGACCGTAAGCGCGCTCTTCAAAGCGTTGCATCCATCTCAAAATGATTAATTCAACTAGGGCAATGAACTCGGTCTCATCTCCGCCAGTCTGTTCCTCCCCGCCATCGTAACCCCGTATTTCAGCTCTGCCGTCAACAGCAGATGGGGTCGTAAAGCTTCCTTGGCTATTGGCTCTCTGCTCTTGATACTGGGCGCCTTCATCAATGCTTTCGCCACCAACACGGGCATGTTCGTTGCGGGACGAGTCCTCGTCGGTGGAGCCGGTCCATTCGGTAAAATCACCGCTGTCGCCCTCCTGCAAGAGATTGCCCATCCTCGCCTCCGCCCAATCCTCGCAAGCAGCTTTTACTGCAATTACTATTTTGGGTCCATCGCTGCTGCTTGGTTCTGCTTCGGCTCGCTCCGATGGGGCGACGACGACATGTGGTCTTGGCGTGCCCCATGTCTTTTCCAAGTCATGGCACCATCGGTCGTGCTTGTCTTCCTTTTCATTATTCCAGAGTCGCCCCGCTGGTTGATCCACCATGGACAGAAAGAAAAGGCCATTGCGATCCTTGCCAAGTATCACGCAGCAGGCGACGCGGAGGATGAACTCGTAAAGTACGAATACAACGAAATCTGTCTTGCGATCCAACTGGAAGAAGAGAACCAGCAAACACGCTTCATCGATTTCCTCAAGACTCCCGGGAATAGAAGAAGATTGCTTGTCTTAGTCACCATGGCCACAGGAACGAACTGGGCCGGCAGCGGCATCATATCGTACTACCTAGCACCCGTGCTCAAACTAGCCGGCATAACAAACGCAACCCAAGTATCCGGAATCAACGGCGGTCTCGCAGTCTGGAATCTCATCCTGGCCTACTGCGGCTCGCTCAACGCCGAGCGCGCCGGCCGAAGAGTCCTCTGGCTCACGTCCACAGCCGGAATGCTCGTCTCCTTCATCATCATGACCGGACTCTCGGGCTCCTTCGCCCAAACCGCCAGCCACGCCGTCGGCATCGCCATCGTCCCTTTCCTCTTCATCTACTACGGTTTCTACGATATAGGATGGACGCCTCTCCCCTTTTCGTACGGCGCCGAAATCCTCCCGTACCATATGCGACTGAAGGGTCTCTCTATCTTACTCAGTGTGCAGAGTGTAGCGCAGGCGTTCAACCAGTGGGTTAATCCAGTGGCTCTGAGTCATATTTCTTGGAAGTATTATATTGTTTATATCGTATTGCTGGTGCTTTATCTTATCTTGATTTTCTTCTTCTTCCCCGAGACGAGGAGGTTGACGATTGAGGAGGTTAGTGTTATTTTTGATACGGGGAGGTTGGGCTCGGCGAGTTTGGCTACGGCGGAGTTTAGGCAGGCGAAGGTGGGGGAGGGGGAGGAGGGGGAGGACGTGCGGAGAGGGAGTGTGGATAAGCATGCGGAGTATAGGGTTGAGAATGCGCGGACGGTGTAGATAGGTGATGTATCAATGCCATTCCATGGTTTAATGTTTCCAATACCTTGATCGTTTTGCTTCTGCGTCTCCCTTAGAAATGGAGTATAGGAAGAAGGAGTGTGATCTTAGCTAGCACGTAGGTAAAGTTTGAATAGGGGTACTTGAAGTCAAACTCCATAGCTATGAAGGAAGGTCTCGTTACATCGCCCTCGGATGACAATGATAACACGCATGAGCTACAAAACACGGAGCTGCCCCAGTATCCATCAAGCCTGCTGCCTCACAACATTCCCCAGTTGCAAATGAAACTCGGCGGGTGTGGTCCCCGCAAACGAGCTTCGCCCTAGAATGACACCCTGGATCCAATTCCGCACACTTGCGATCAGCGGCGCGTTTGCAACCTGCGCATCGATATCCCCATCTGTCAGCGGATACGCCTCGGTGGGCTTCTCGACCCGTTGGGCCGGCGACACAAGGCTCGTAATCTGCGCGTGTGGAACGCCCGCATTGCCGTGTGCGGCGCCTTGGTGGGCGCTGGCGAAGTCGATTCGAAGGTCGATCTTCCAGTCGCCGGCATCGTTGGCCGCGTTGGAGTTGACGCACCAAAGCTCCCAACGGAATGTTGGCGACCCTGGGTTGGCGACTAGGAAAGCCTGCAAATGAAGGGGTAAGCTAGGGTTTGTCGGATAGAACGGGATTGCGGGTAGGCTGGGTTGACTTTTGAAGCTCCTAGGGGTATGTGAAAGGTAAGTTCGGTCTCCCCTTCCAGGTTAGGCGTTGCAACTCGAAACTCGCTTCCTATATAACTCGAAGGATAACCTCTTCCTTCGTATGTCAAAGGTCTCAGTATTGGCTCACGCCCATTCTCTACCATCTAGGCACAGGGATAGAAAGAAAGGAGCTACTTGCGTTAAGAGCGGTGATCGTTCCGGGGAGCAAGCCAGACCGCACAAACTGGCCGCTGGGCACAATCAGGAAATGTATGAACGAGGAGAAGGGGAAGAGTTACTTGGGGAGTTGGTTCGCCATTACTAACTACCAGATTTTCTCAGGAGGAAACGAAATTATGGTCTGATAAGGTTTTGATGTTGGAACAAAATGGAATCAAAGTAAAGTCTTCCTCGTGTGTAGAGTTGATCGACTGTCAAAAGGAATAAATTTTGCTTAGGACGACTATTTTCTTTGTATGTCGAGAAAGAGCGGGCAAACAAAGAGCAGAAGGTCCGCTGTCCTAGTTTGAGAAGGTCGACGAGGAACTGTCTAGAGAAACCAACGACGTACCCGTTCCCATACGAGTCAGAAACATTGAGAATCTGGCCAGATCTGCTCAACATTCGAGAGTCGTTTTGCTTCAGCTGCTCCTGTAGAAAGCCATGATCGTGATGAAGCGGTCTGGATTGATGCGAAGCGTTCACAAAGGCTGCAGGAGTAGTTGCGTTCGGACTACAGCATGTGAGCAACATTGTGGCTTGTGTTAGCAAGCTGTGTAACAGCGGATGCGGAAGTTTTGTGGAGGGTCTTGACGCGAACGTTTCTGTGGCTTGCCTGAGGCGGAGGAGGAAGTGTTTGTGGATATCTGCTTGCAGCTGAAAAGTTAACATGTCACGGCGAAGGCGATGTGATATACTGCAAATCGAACAAAGTCTAATGCAGATGGCTGCAGTTTAGTATGTGGTGGAGAAGATGGGCACTAGGATCGGCTCGCAGCGTCAGTCGCGCCGCTAAAGCAAGAGTCGGGATCAAGCTCGAAAGGGAACGAGCTTAACTGGAATAGGAACAGCGGTTCTATTCGCGCTATTGAGATGATGCCAAAACGCCACCATACCTTAACGTCCACCACCGCTCTGTGGAGACATACGCATGCCTATCTCACCGCCGTCTGGAGATAGGATGCACACCACATTGTTTGTTTGCATGCTAACCTGAAGATAGTATCGGCAAGCTATAATCACCGCGCCCTCGCTAGCACAGGTCACCTGCAGGGGAAGACGACGATCCAGTGCAGCCGGATTGTTCCGATTAAAACTCTTTCAGTGGGGTTGGCAAAGTACGTTCTATCTGCAGAACCTTTTCATTGATGCATTCTTGCCTCTGAGCCAAGAATTTAGTGCCATCTCTCAGCCAGCCATCAAGCGGGGAGTTTCTCCTGCGTCAAAGAAAGTCTCGGACCAAGTGTACCGATGCATCAATACTTTCCTAGGCTCAACAAAGCATGATCTGCTATTTTGGAGCCGACTTGCGTTGCGGAGCAGCTAGCTTCTTTCCCATCAGTCCCAGCAAAGTGAGCTGTGAGTCGTTCCTGGGTGGTATGAAAACCCTTCCGCTTGGCGCATCCAGACTAATCTGATCGAAACCCACCACTGAATTGCTGGCTTCAGGTCCGATCTTGCAGCCAAACAAGGTTGCAGTGCCGCCTTTCTTGCGTGTTTCTTCGAGGCCGGCACCGATGCTCTTGAATAGCTGTTTATCTGTCTCGATGGTGACGGATACCATGTAGCCTAGCAGAACGTGTGTGACCAAAACGAGTGGGTCGTACAAGTCGTCAGATGCATCAGGGCGAAGTTTCGGGTAGATCTCAGCAACCGCTGGGAGGTCCCTACGTAAGGGCGGTTAGCAAGACGTGTCGCTTCACACTGTATGCACGACGCTGACGTACCATGACGGATCAGGATTCAGGGAGAAGACTCTAGCATCAGACGCTTCCAAAGTTACCACGACAGTAGATGAACTGTCATTCACGCTCAGCTGTAGATCGAGCCCGTGCGAGTTCTTCGGATCATCTGGCCCTTTCGCTGTGAACAGTGGCAGACTAGGGAGAACCTTCTGCTGCATGACTGGACTAGTAAAACCAATTCCGGTCCAGTCTCGTCTCGCATCTGCCGCATTGTTCTTTGCGGAAAAGCGAAGTCGGAAGGGTTTGTTATTAGGATTCCCGTGGTTTAGTATCCAACTGTGGACCAGCGCACTAAAAGTGGCATCAATAACATATCTTGGCTCATATTTGACATCTGAGGGTTGCGTCACGGCTGCAGGACCACCGCCGTCCATTTCTTGTATTGTGGCCTGGCGAGTAGACGTTGGCATGTTGTATCTGTTGGAGGCACGTTAGCCTCGAATTACACCCTCACTACGTCCCAACGTACGGTGTCTTGGGGGTCTCCAAAAATGCCTTGTTCAAGCGCTGCTTGTCCCGCCAAAGCGAGTCCGCTTGGGTTCCATAGTAGACGCTGGAAGCGTCCGCAACGTTCTGGGCAGCAGAACCTATCTGTTCTTGCAACGATCGATACGGCTCGCAGAATTCCTGAACCCACTGCTCGAACTCCATTTTCCCAAAGTCGGGATCTTGCTCGTATTGCTTAAAAGCTTTCTTCCTCTGAGTCAAGAACTCATCGGTCAATCTAGCGAGTTCTTTGTTAGCCTCAGTGAGTTCAGCTCGAGCCGCCGGATCCTTTCTGCCGGGGGGCTGCATAGAAGTTAATGAGTGTTGGTTTAGAATGACGAAGAGCATACCGTCTCTACTCCCATCAAATATCGTAGCAAGCGCTGCGAGTAGCTCAGCTTTGGGATGAACACTGGGCTATCCAATGGAAGCAGAAGATCACCAAGACGGAAAAGATCGTGATTGACAATCGACTGTTCCAGGGTTGTGCCAATGGAGATACCGGTACTCGTCAATGGTGCAGTGTAGATACGGACATCGTTGTTCTTTGCCTGGTCCGAAAAGGGGAAGAATGCCTTCAGCTCATTGGCGTACGCATGCCATAGGTCAACATCTGCCACTGTTGGCTTCGTAGCGACTACAGGCTCGGAAGCCCCTGAAATGCTCGTCATTGTCGTAGGTTGGGGGAGATTCAAATTCGAACTGGTTGCATTCGACCGCCTAATGCATTCTACAATCGGACTCGAGGGTCATTTTTTATAGTGGTATCCAGATCCTCTTGGGCCTAGATACCCAAAGCTCGACCCCTGTTGGTAATACCCGCATCCAGAACGGATACGTAAACCATATGCGTGAAGCTATACCCGGCGTGGTTATGGACGATGGGTATGGTCAAATTCCCCCACACCGCCTTCACGACGTGGGATGAGGTCTGCAGGTCACCCGCGTACCGCTTGCGACTGGACAAAAGCCGTGGAGTTGATTCATTCCAATTGAGGTTAGAGCAACTCGGTGGCGTCGGTTGTCTTTCTCTTTCTCTCAAATCCGCCAACAACAATGGTTCAATTGCACTGCGGGAGGTATGGTCGATAGCAGGCTTAGCTGAAACATGTCATGCTGCATCGAGCTTCTACTGTAACAGTTGTCAAGAATCGGAGCGGCCGACTATCTACCAAACCGAGAACAGTTGTAACTGACGGAAACGGCAAGAACTATCTGCATTCGCAACGCATGCCAAGATTACTTATACACTCGAGTGGAGCATGTATCAGAAGGCTCTACCAATTTGTGTTCGTCAACTCAAACCATTTATGAAGAGGTGTGGATCTCAGCTCACAGCGGCTATTCATAATCTCGCCACTATGTTCTCATCGGACGGCTACGCTTCAGCAAGCCTCGGCCCTCAACAAGTGTTCAGAACGCAAGCCTCGACCGGCCTTCAGGAGGCAAGGTTCAATCGTATTCAGGATGCTTCATGTGAGACCCACCGCTGAGCAGATAAGAGACCAAGAAGTCAAGACTCAACAAAGGCTTGGGGACACAGTAACTCACATTGACACCGCGGCATACATAATTATAGGAGCTGCATGTGCGGTACACGCATGTGCTTGATGTGAGAAGGTGCAGATTCTTCACTTAAGATCGTTAATGCTTACGCGATTCAGTTACTTCAGCTTAAAGTCTCATGCATCTTTATGGCTGACTGAAGTCCCCACACATCACGCCGGCTGCAAAACCCTTTTGCGACTTCGCTATCACGAGGAACTGAGCCCTGGTATGTGCTGAATCGGAAGATGTTTCAAACGGATGCTCATCTATATAAAGGGTCGGATCGACCTGGTAATTTATCCTCATCACCCCAACACTGACAACATACCTCACCATCTTCACTACAAAACAAGTCCTTTTGACTCAACGCACAAAGCCTTTTCAACCACTATCATGACTCAACAAGCCGACAAGGATCTCTGGAAGGCGTATGGCATCCAGCTCAAAAACACGGTGTTCCAATCAAGCGACTTGGGCAAAGATGACTGCTTCTACATTGCACCGCTCTCCTCTGCTGGTATCGCTGCTGGCAAGAACATCAATGAGCAAATCAAGAATCAGGGTGTCTATGTTGTTGCTGACACACTGTTGGATCCTGATTCCCCTGTGTTTGTGCCATCTCATCGGAGCTACTTTGATCTTTGCAAACTGTGAGTTAACGCATGATCCGATGCCCTTGTGAATGGAAAAGCGCTAATCTCGAGAATCAGTTACTGCACAAATGTTCAATTGGTGTGTCATCCCTTTCAAAGTCTCATATCGGTTGGACACCTAGGCAGCATGCTGACTGAAGAACATAGAACTCTGACAACAATATTGGCGCTCAAGTAGTCTTCAACGACGCGCAAGCAGAGGCACAGAAAGCTTCAGCTTTCTTCAGCAAGACCAAGAACGACGCCCTGGCTGCTTGGAAGGATGAAAAGACTAATGGTTTGACTACCGACGACTTCTGGACGTGGGTAGCCAGCAATTACCCTATGTTAGCCCAGGCTCAGAACGCCAATAATGGCGCTGCCGCAAAGGCTGCTGCTGCAGCTTCAGCTATTGCTGGACCAGCGGCAGCGCAGATTGGCCAGTACTTGTCAAATATAACTCTTGCCGAAAGCACAAATCCTTCCCCTGGGTAAGTTCTACCAGTTCAGTTCGTTGGTGCCGCGACTGACAACCCAACAGCTTCAACATGAAGTGCTCTCCCATGTCGGCCAATCAGATTGCGGCCCAACAAGCTGGGAACGACGCTGGATCGTACCTGAGTCCTGCGTACAATATCAGTTCTTCCTATTCCCAGACCGTTGACAACTGGATTGCTACTTATTCGCAAAACTTGAAGACTCCGACGTCATTCACGTTCTCAACCAGCGATTCATCTAATCAAAGCTGGGAAAAACTCGGTTTCAAGGAGACATCCGTGCGAGTTGACGGGTCTTATTGCCTCTTCTTCCGCGCCACCTATCAACAGAATGGTCAGACCGTGACCAGAGAGGTCAGTGCAGCGGAAGCAGGCTCGTCGCTGTCGGTCACAGTCACTTGCACCGGATTCGGCACCTATACTCTCAATCCCGGCCAGAAATGGTAAGTCCCTGCAAGGTGATTTAGGATGTAGCTAACGAAGAGCCAGGAATCCTGCTTCGCTCTTCGGCATGAAGCTGAAGGACAATGCGCCCGATGTGCTCAAGAAGGGCAATGCCTTTGCCACTCAGGCCGTGCTTGCCTATGGCGTCGGTATGAGTATCTCCATGTCGTCCAGCACAGCAAGCAAGATTTCGGACTACATGTCCGAGGCAAACAAATACGGTGGCTCGGCCTCTGTCTTTGGCTTCAATATTGGCCTGGGCGGCGACGTCTCGACTTCAAATACGTCCACAACGAACTTTGACCAGGTTAAGAGCGCAAGCTCTGGTACCACGATCAATATTCCGCCAGCCAACAATGCCTACCCAACACTGCTTGCCATCATTGGACAGAAGCTTCCAAGCCCGGCTTCAGCTTGAGGGGTGATCGAAGTTCGAGAACCTGATTCAAGTCCGTGCTTGAGTACTATGTTTTGTCGTGATTCGCGGAGCTGGAATGAGGGATCGCATTGAGGGAAAACATGGAAAGCTGGTTTTCGTTGCGGAATGTTCTTTAACTGAGTCGCTCTTTTGCAAAATTCTCCTCGGACGTAGTCCTCTTCTAGATATTTGGGTAGTCCAATCTATCAAGTCAGTTGTCCAAATCGCCTGGAAGTATTGAGCATGCTTGATTAGCCACCCTTGTAAAGTTTATAGGCTACACAACTTAAAGCCTAAGTATCCTGCCTCTAGCATAACAAGAGTGTGCAAGACGCTCTTCTTCAGAAGAACGTAAGAGATGAATAATAGACCTGTTAACAAACAAGCAGTCCAACTCTATAAGCATTAGCTTATCTAGAAGCTACTAAGCTGTATATAATGTATTGTTAAAGTCTTATAAAGGATGAACCGGAGTTAAGTATACAGCTACGCACTTACCAATTTTGCCAAAAAAAATGAAGAAAGATAGAAAGTGCCTTTTGTAGGTATTCGCAAGCGGTTACTGAACCAAAGCAAGCTTTAAAAATAAAAAGGTCAAAAACATACAACAGCTGGTATTCGCTGCTGGTCACCCACGCAACTACTAATCAGCCGGTTAACTGCTTAAGTAAGCAAGAGCGAACGGGGTTGCCTGTTTTCAGTTACCTGTGGCCGTATGTGAGAGTACGAGGTCAAAATTTTCATTAATATATGTGGGCTTTATGTGGCGTGCCAAGGCGAGATAAGACAAGATGAGATGAGATAAGGGATCTGGAACAAATTGTCTGGCAAGAGGAGTGCTTTCACATATAAATATGAGAGGAGATTGGGTTTGATAGGTATAGTTTGATGGTGTTTTTGGAATTATTCATTTGGATGAGAGGGTATACATGGTCGCTCTCTTTCTATTTTGTAAATGGTGCGGTGGCATGATGCATGCCATTTCCAGGCATATTGGACCGCTTCTCAGTCTCATTCCGGAGACTCGATCCTGCATATGCTAACCATACTCCAGTTTCCGGCCTCTATACCACGTTATGCAATTCATCCCATAGAAGCCTCACCCCAAAGAATGCTTAAACCCCAACCCAGCACCCCTCTCTCACAACTAATCTTTAAACTCATCTTTGAGCACCCACCTCGCGCGTCCACGTCCCTGCCCACTAGGCCCATTCCTCGGCCGTTCAAGCACCGCAATCCTCTTCAAAAGCGCCTTAAACTCCTCATTCCTCCGTTCCGTCCGACACATATGATTGAAGTGGTCAACCAGCATCTGGCTATGCACACGTCCACCGTGGACTTTGAGAAAGTCTCGGATCATCATCATCCACTCGCGACCTCTAGGGAGAGGGTTAGCAGAAGAAGAAGGGTCGCCGGGAGTGCCAGGACGAGAGGAGCTAGCGGAGACGGAGGCGGATGCGGTGTTGGTGTTGGCAGTCGAGGTGGAGAGGCCTTGACGAGCCGCTAGATTGGCGAGAATTGAGGATGAGGAGGGGCCGTTGCGACCTGCCATGCCACCGCCCCGGCCGCCTCGAGCGGATGGCATACCTCGTGGAGCGGGTTCCGGACGTCCTGCAGTGCCGAATTGGCCTGTCCAGGTTGGGGTACCAGCGGGCACTGTTCGAGCGATTTCGCCAGCTCGTTTGAGTTCCATGGCGGCTTCTGTAGCTATGCGCTTGGCTTCGCGCTGGATAATGGCGGGATCTGCTGCGATTCTTCGTCTTTTGCTAGCCGAATTGCCATTTATAATCGCGTCGTGTTCCAGGGCGGAATGCACGCCAGAGCGGGCGAAAATCGAGCTCATGAGGCGGTCATCCTGTTTTTCGACCTCTTGATTTGAGGATTCAGCGTCAGTAGTTTTTTCAGAGTCACCTGGCTGAAACTCTTCTGTGTGGTGAATGCCTGTTATGGATTTGAGGTTTTCCTGATTGTTGAGGCTGCCACTCGAGCTAGCGATGGTGCTGGAAATTGCATGTTTCGATGTGGGATTTTTTGGTGAGTCTGAGGGAGGTGTTGGTATACTTGATGCGTTCACGGGTGGCTTGTCTGTGAATTTCACTTCGCTGCCCCTGAACAAGGTACCCGTTTCTGTTTGTCCGTCATTCGGGTTTCCTAGGGTGAAGAGGTCTTGGAGGTCTCGTAATTGGAACGTTTGCCGTTGTTTCGGGTCTCTCAGAATCTTGTTCGTAAGGAACTGTTTGAAAATTTGGCGATGATATATCTTCTCCTCAATCGTTCCGGTGGTCATGAGACGGTATATTTCAACTTCTCTCTTTTGACCAAGGCGCCACGATCGTTCTCGAGCCTGTATATCAGTCGAGGGGTTCCAGTCTGGATCATAGATGATGACACGGTCGGCACCTGTGAGGTTCACACCCAATCCACCAACTTTAGTGGTTAGTAGAAAGACGTGGAGATCTGGGTCATTGTTGAACTCGTCAACCATGCCTTGTCGAGCTTTGATCGGCGTTTCCCCATCCATTCGGCGGTAATTGAAACCAGACATGTTTTTGACAAATTTCTCCAAGATGTCAAGCATAATACGATGCTGGGCGAAGAGCAATGTTTTGTGACCACCTTTTTTCCAGATCTCCAAAAGCGCTTTTACGACTTGCATTTTGCCGGACTTATGAGCAGCTCCGTAATTGTAGTTGCTTTTTTTAGACAAGGTCTTGTGTTCAGTAAGATCAGGATGATTGCAAATCTTTCGAAGTAAATCAACACCAAAAAGCATCTGACGCTTGCCGTTTAGAATGGAGTTCATGTCATCGGAACTGAGGAATAGTTCGTAAGCTTCGCGCTGTTGGCGAGTCAGGTTGCAAAACAAAACTCGTTCAGTCTTCTTGGGAAGGTCTGCAGCGACATCCACTTTAAATCGTTGCAAGAGGTACGGACTAATCGTCTCTTTCAAGGTCTCTGCACATTTGATGGCTGTCTCGTATTCTAGGTTTGACGAATTGGCATATCCACCTTTCTTTATCGGGAATTCGAACTGAGTCCTGAAGTTTACAAGAGTACCCAGCCTCATGGGGAACACGAAGTCGAATAACGACCAAAGTTCAATAAGATTGTTTTGCATGGGGGTGCCAGACAAGATGACACGATTCGGCGTCCGCAACTGCTTGCAGTAAATCGTGATGGCTGTGTTCGGATTTCGGATCTTATGGCCTTCATCTAGCACAGCGTACTCCCATTCCGCTGGAATGAGGAATTCTGCGTAAGTCTGAAGGCCAGAATAGGTAGTGACAAGTACGTGTCCATCCCGCTTGACTTTATCGACAATCTTCTTTGCGGCCCGACCGGCCTTCGTCAGTGGCTTTCGCTCGTAGTCGTACCCAGTATATTCTAGTTCCTGTTCCAGTTCGTCTTCTCGTCTAGTGTCCATCATACCACTTCCAGTAGTGTGCAAGATCGAGACTCGGAGTGGAGGCCACCAGCGGTGAAACTCATTCACCCATTGCTTCATCACTGTGGCTGGAGTAACCACGATAATGGGCTTCGTGAGCTTCTTCGAGTAATGCAGACCAGCGAGAAATGAGATGATTTGGATGGTTTTCCCCAAACCCATCTCGTCACCAATGATGCCGCCGACCTGTTGAGAATATAACTCGTGCAGCCATTGGACGCCCGTCTTCTGATAGTCAAACAATGATGGGTAGATATCACCGGGAATTTTGAATCCGTCTTCGAACTCGGTGTCCGGGCGAGTCGGGTGGGGCTGGTACCATTCTTCATCGTCGTCAGCCTCCTCCAGATCAACTGACCCATCCTCGGCTCCTTGTTTGGCCAAGGCACGTTTTCGTGCTTCGGAACGCTTCTTCTTCCAGCTACGCAATCGGCTCTGGTAGGCTTGTTCATTTCCGTCATCAAGCCCTGCCAAGTCATCTTGATCGTCTTCGATAGTCGATGTAGCTTTCGACTTCTTGCGGCCAGTTTTATTTTTGCGACCAGGAGTCTGGAGCTTGTAGTCCTCATCATCAGTAACTTCTTCTACTTCGTTCTCCGATTCTCCCAAAGCCGCAAGCTGTCTATCATCCATATCCGGAGCGTAAGCATCATCTGAATCTGCAGCTGGACTTCCTGCAGCACTCTGCTGATCGGCTCCCGGCGAAGCTATATCGTCAGTCGGCGTTATACGGCGCCTCTTAGTAGGACGAACGTGTGCGATCTCAGAAGCACTTGACTCATCATCGTCAACAAAGCCTGGCTTCATCAAGTTCCGATGCGATACAGGGCCGTGTTGATTGCGTAATTGTTCCTCCTCGGCTTTTTCAGCCATCATGTCCTCAGCCTCTGCATCGAGCATAGCGTCCGCCAGATTTGAAGAATTTCTTGGAGCTTGCGCCATATGTGAGAAAGGCGTGATCTTTCCGGTTCTGATCAAGAAATCTCGGCGACTCTCGTTCGGAAGAGGCTTGTTGATACCTGCACCAGCTTCTTCATCTTCCCCATACTGGGCTTTGTGTCTTTCTTCGATGCGCTTCTGTATCTGATCCAGGTCTTCCTCCAAAGCATCAATCTTTGCCTCTGTGTCGGTGACCTCTTGACGAATTTTGTTCTTCACAGTCGAGACAGCGGGCATTGTTAGACGAATCTTCAGCCGGCTGAGTACTGTCGTATATCTTTTGATGTCTATTTCAGTCTTTTCCATGCGCTTCTTGTCTCGTTCGTTCGCTTGCTCAGTCAAAAGCTGATCGGCCTGTCGACCAATATCTCGTTCAAGGTCATCTTGGTCTCGGACAGCGGTGGCAAGAAAGCTGAGACGAGTCTGCTCGTCCGCATCTTCGTCATAATGATTCTCTTCCGCAGAAATTCGTTGTTTTGCGACTGCAGCTTGTTCCTGGCCTTCATTTACGGTATCTTTGGGGTGATTTGCGCCCGCATCGAGTTCTGAGGTGATCGCATTTTCGCTCATAGTCGGAGAGTCTGAAGCTGTGTCGCCAGAGTCGAGCATGTTAAATTACGGTATCATACGAAGGGAAGGTAGAAGATAAGAGTAAGGTTTGTCTGATGGCAGAAGCGCGACGTAGGACAGCGCTGCCTGCTAGTGGAATATACGCTATACAGTCAAGACCGCATTCAAGTGGTTGGGAAGTCAGAGCGGTCATGCATCGGTGCGCATATTAGGGAAACGTTGCGTAGTGAAGAGACTGTTCGGTTGAAGAGGAGTGCGGTGGGAGAAGAAGTCACGGCGCGAGTGACTCGAAATTTATTTAGGCAGTGAAGTGAAGCCTTTCATTTTCAATGACGCTGGTCGGGGAATCTTCGGCTCCTCCCCGCCCTGAACGTAATCACGTGAGAGCGTTGGCGCGTCTGAGCTTCAGCCACAATAACAGCCTCTTCTCGTCTCTCCTTCTTGATCCCCAAGCTAAATCACAGCTATTCTATATTCTGCAGATATCCAAGGTGGAGACTCTCCCCAGATAAGCCCAGAGACCGAGGAGAGAGTGGGCGATGTGACCTGGGACAATTAGCCTTTTTGCATGCAGAACCAAGAGCAAACAAACAGGAAGCCGTCGCAGAGCTCAAATAGCTCAATATACAAAGACAGGCTTGGTATTGATAAGCACATATACTGTCCAGGGGCCATAACTGTAATTCACTCTGCGCAGAGGATCTCTACTGATACCAGGAAGCTTCACACACCACCCGCGTCAACCCGACATTAGCCTCATGGTTTGTCCAGAAGCGAGCACTGCATGTAGTTGTATTCTGCGAGAGGCAATCAAATGGAGTCACAATTGCTGACGCAGATACCGTGGTCGAGTCAGACTTGGCCTCCTAAATCTAGTAATCCGGTGAGGTTTGAATCCTTGCCTGATTTTTCGGTAAAGTCTCAAACGTTTCTACCATCTTTGGTATTCTCTTTCGGTCGGCGCGTGAGTTTCATTATCCCAATGTCGTCGCAAAACAGTCTAAAATCTGTATCGGAGGATAAGCCGCTTTCATGAAGACCGGGCTGAATGTTTGCGCCGGTTCGGCCAGAGTTTGGATAGTGGTGTTTTGGGTTGTTAGAACGGACAAGTCGGGATATCACGATTATACCCGTTGGGTTTAGAGGATTTCCTCTACATCTACCGGGACATGAACAACACTGAGAAGATGCATGCAGTTGTCAGATTCTTCTGCATTTGTCTGTCAGCAAGTTCACCGCCATTTCTTTATTCCAATAAGAGAACATAGGGATTTATATCCATATCTGGGATGAAAGACACATATTCGTGTGGGCATTTGCTTGTTCGGGAAGGACCCAGGGCTCCATCAGTAGAATTGACTACCTCGACAGGGCGTGCAGGGGTAAAGTTGCATCAAGCAAAACTGCAATGCGATGCAATACCCCACTTCATACCGGCTACGTGGCTCCTGATTCAACAGATGGTTTTCTATTATACAGGGAGACTGCCGAAGCAATTTATTCGATTCTAGGGATATGTCAGCCCTAAGTTAATTCATGGTACCATACCCTTGCAAAACCGAGCTTTGGGTAACGGAATCGGCAAAAGTATCTGAATGAGAAGGCCGGCAATGGTCAGACATGAATGGATAGGCAAGTATATCAGAGCAGAGAGTCGCCTCTCCTAAGCGCGATTCACACAGTTCAACCCAATTTACACCATGGGATCGATTCCTTTGAGTCAAAACTACGGCGAAAGACTTTTGGTTAATGTTATCGATGAAAAAGCGGAATGGTTAGCTAACCATACATTTATGCGCTACGCCGGATCAGATTGGGAAGAGAATGGATACCGCACTATCACTTGGAAGCAATTTGCCGACTCAATCAACAAGACCGCTTACTGGCTGGACCAAAAGCTGGGGAAGTCTAGTGACAATGACACTATCGCATATCTGGGACCAAACGACCCGAGATATGCTATGCTGATGCCGGCGGTGATCAAGACCAATAGGAAGGTGAACAACCCGAACCCCCAATGTTTTATCTGCTGAGAAATCGAATCTCGTTATTGGTATATATGAAAAGCTAACTACAGGATCACAGCTGTTAATTCCTGATGGTCGTATTACAAAAGAGGGCTTTCAGAGCTTAATCGCCAATACCGGGTGCGTGGCGTGGCTGTATGCAGAGGGCGGGGAGGAACAATTGCACGGGCTCGGAATCAAGGAGACTGGAACTAGGTCACTCCAAGTTCCGCCCCTTGACTGGTTTCTCGAAGCTGAAAGAATGAAGCACTACCCCTATACAAAGACATACGAGGAGGCCAGATCCGATGTAGTAGTCATTATCCACACTTCTGGAACGACGGGTAAGCATTCATGTGGTCATAGCCCCAAATTATTCACTGATCGATGGACTTAGGTATACCAAAACCCATCCACCACGTTAATGCCTGGTACAATATAATTGACGCCTACAACGCCCTTTCGAGAAAACACTATCCGCGCAGCATTACGTTTGACACATGGAGAGGGAAGGTAGGATTTGTTCCATGCCCACCTCAATGGGTCGCCGGTATTATATTATTCATCATTGCTCCCGTCTTTCTTGATACAACAGCCGTTATACTGCCCTCAGATCTTCCTGCCGAACCCACAAATGCAGAGGTCGCCAAAATTCTCAAAGGAAACCGAGTAGACGGGATAATTAGCCCTCCACACTTGATCGCTCAGTTATACAACGACCCAGAAACCCAGCCCCTTTTGAAAGCTCTGGATCACGTAGTATATCTTGGCGCTCCTCTTGAAAAGGCAATCGGAGATGACCTCACCCAACACGTAAAGCTAACCTCAGTCATCGGCTCGACGGAAACAGGACTTCAAATCTCTTTTCTTCCGGCCGACCGTCAGAACTGGATGACCCACGACTATTGCCCCGAGTTCGGTAGCCGCTTTGAACGGATCCCTGGATCTGGCACTGCACTCGACGGTTCCGATGACCTATACGAACTCATCCACGACCGGCCTGCCGACGGAAAGCCGAATATCTTCCAGGCCGCTTGGTGGAACCCCAGCCACAAAGATCAAGACATGGTAGAGACTAAGGAGCTTTACACTCCAGTGAAGGATTCCGACGGTCGCACCAGATGGCAATTCGTAACTAGAAAGGATGATTTCACGAAGCTGAGTTGGCTAGCGAAGTTCCATGCTCAAGACATCGAGATTAAGATCAAACAGCACCCGGCTGTGCGTGCTGTTATGGTCGGTGGAGACGGCAGACCCGTACCGTTCGTCATCATTGACTGGAAAGAAGGGGTTATGGAGGAGAAGAACCGTGATGAGTTATTGGATGAGATTTACAATTCAGTCATTGAAGAAGTGGATAAGCAGAATGTGGAGGAGCTTCGGATCCCAAGGGAGACCGTGATCCTGACTAAAAAGGAGAAGCCGTTTAAATTTAGTAATAAGATGTTGGTGGTTAGGAGGGAGGTGGAGAAGGATTACCATGGCGAGATCGAGGAAGCTTACGCGAAGTTCGAAGCTTTGAAGAAGGCTTGAAACAGGAGCTGTTTACTATTGTTGCCGTATGATAAGATGAACCATCACTTATTCCATAACTTTTTCCAAGAGATTCTTTATCCAAAATACAAGTAAGCCCTTAACGTAGTCAAACAGCTAATGGAGGATCCCCACTCAGGCTGAGTGACTTCACTTAATTGCTAGCACACGTGCCTTAACGCTCATTGGCTCTCCATTAGGTCTGGCTAGCACCCAGCGTCTTTGCAAGAGGTCACTGGATTAGGCAGTTTGTTTGATAAAGGTGAGGCGGCGGTGACAATTGTTCAAAGCGGGTACGGTGTGCAAGGCACGTGGGACTACATCGGGGTGAGTGAAATGAATATCTCTCGCTAGAACATGATTTAGACAACGTGAGGAAGGCACAAACCCGCTATATAGGCAACCGGTCGGCAACATCTCATCGGTGAACAAACAAAAATTACTGGCAGCTCCTTCCGCCGGCAACAAAAAGGATACTTGCAACAACAATTCCATGTCTCACCCGGACTAAATGGACCCGCAACACAGTCAGCAAGAAACCTCCACAGATGCTCAATCAATGGCGACTAACTTCTACACAACTCCATCCGAACTCAAACAGAACCTCAACCTCGTCTCTCAAAATCTCGAGCGCTATTCCCAGAGTCAAAATGCGTCTCATCATTCTCTCGAAAGTTGTCCTCGGGAAGAAGAAAGCGATGTCAACGCCGCCCCTTCGCAGTTCCTTGTGAGGCACTACTCGGCTTCGAAGGATCCGCAGAGGGACTCTACGAGTTTGGATGGTGGTGTTGAGAAGCGGAAGGATGAAGATGATGAGGTGTTAAGTCGGTTTCAAGTGAAGGGTGAAGAGATGTTGGGGAGGGGAGGGATGGGGTTGAGGAGACCGAGTGAGATTCAGCTGGTGCAGATGACGAAGACGGTGGAGAGTAAGAAGCGATGGTCGAGATAACTGGGTTATGGCTCTGGTATTGGCTCTGGTAGATAATGGAGGATGCGAAAAATGGTATTTTTCAGAATGGAAAAGGAAGGGAGGGTATAAGGTACTAAACAACATGCGAGGAAGGCCATTACTTTTTGGTATTCTAATTACATAGAAAGTTGCTCAGAGTTACGGTTATGCCCTGAGGTCTTATGTACTAGCTCTTCACTTCTAAGCCTTTAGACAGAGGCGCTATGAAAGTCGGGCACCGGTCCGTCATAATACTGACCATGAGTATTCGAATCCAAATCTATAAGGCTCAATCCCATCAACTTGACGAGCGTCTCGTTGAAATTCTGGAGGCAGTAAGCTGCCATCATGTCGATACCTAAAGAAGAAGCGCAGTGTCAGCACTGTGCAACAACTGGCAAGAAATAAACTGGCAGATCGAGACAAGAGAACTCACCACAGCCCGCTCCACCCGCCGTCCAGATCTTCGCTCCCTCATGAACGCCCTCCTCAACAACCCATCTTTGGTCCTGCCATTCTACATTGGGAAACAAAGCCCTTGCCATACCCAAAAGAACTCTATTCGTAGTAGCCTTCTTCCCATCCAACACCCCACTACCAGCCAACCACATAGCCCCCGTACAAGTCGTCATAACCACCTTCGTCTGCTTAGTAGCCTCCTTCAAATACGCCAAGCTCGTTTCCGGGACTTTAGTAGGTGCTGGTCCACCAAGGACCAGCATGTCCAAATCACGAGGAGCATTCTCGTACGTATGCGTAGGTATAGCGTGCATTGAGGGCGTCATGAACGCCGGCTCGAGAGACGAGGATATGTAGAGGAACTCCATTGGTGTAGCTACGGAGAGAAACTTGGCGAAGTCGGGTCTGGCTTCTGCGATTGTGGCGATGTATTCGGTGGAGAGGTTACCGAGGATGTCGATGCAGGCTATGTCGGCCATTTGGATGCCTTCTAGCATTACGCCTATGCGGAGGGGTGTCATTGTTGCTAGCGGGAATTGAGGAAGAATGAATTCAATATCAGATTAGCAGAATGAAAGAAAAGTGTAGGGTGTGATGTCGGATTTCATCTTGTTGGACCTAATTCTTTTATATAACTTGCTTGATGCCTCAAAATCGCGGAACGGGTTCAAGACTCTCCCGTTTCCGTTCGCTACTCTCAATGGCGTTCCTAAGACAGGTAATACATCTTTCTCACTGATCCTTCTCTTCTCAGAAGAGATGTTAGTGTCTTAGATACGCGTAATGCCGGAGATGCCTCTTACAAAGAGCTCAACTATGCGCTGTTAAAGATACCTTGTCGACCAATCAGAGCATTGGATATCTAGTTACCTGGATTGTCGGGTGCACGAGTCAACGCGGTCCAGCCGCAAACCCGAACAGTGGTCCGACAAGCTCTAAAGCCGTATAGCAACTCCAAGTTGTCGTAGTCTTCGCGGTGTAGTCGAGTAGCCTGCCCAGCGGACGAGCTGATTTCTAGATACCGGTCGCTTACACACTCGGCATGGTGCCAGCAGGACGCTTGACTTGGACTCTGGAAACAATACACGGGATGCTTTGCCTAAGTTAATGGCCCTTGCAATTGTTCTTAGATCAAGATAGAAGGAAATAGAATTCCGTGAAAGAACCCACGCAAGCGAACATGACTAGAAAAGCTTCGGACATAATCCTGGGAGCGCCGACCTGCCCGAAGGCAAATGAATGACCTTGAGACTAAATACGGAGGACTGTGATGAGCCTTGCTATCCGCGCACGTAGCAAAGCAAGTCGCAAGAAGCACATCCTTGAGACTTAAGCAAACTCAAGGTCGTAAGGCCAAGGAGGTTTGCTGAGATTCAGGATACAGATATATTGAGCTAGCCTGTTTTGGCCTGGTACTTCCTCTCATCCCGAAGTGGTCTCTCGACAACCTGGAAACGCTCATCAGAACAGGGACTCCATCATCGGAGTGGAGTTTGTACCTGTTCCATCAAGGTCCATTTTTCTCCCTGTCGATCAGCGTTCCCCGCAAACTTTCCCCACGATCTAAACCGGTGGAACCTCGGTTTCCTCGTCATCTCGGTGTCCTTCCTACCGAATAAAATAGAGTTTTGAGAACGGCAGTTAAGCATTGAGAACGGCAATTGAGCATGGCATATATGTTTCTTCGTCTCGTGGCTTTGCTAAAACTTCAGAAACTTGACATAACCATGAGCGGCAGCTATGAGGGTTCAGTCTCCGCAGCTCTTACTCACCTCCGACCATAATGCAGTTTTCTTTTCTCCTCTACGTCCTGGTCTTGTTCCCGTTTGCTTTAGGCATTCCATACGATCAATATATACTTGCACCAAGTTCCCGAACTATAAACCCAGTCTCAATACACGGTGACATATATGGAACCGTTAGCAATGCTGAAAGTCTCACCGATGCTCAATCCGGTAGCGCTGTTTTCCAGGACGTCTCTAGCGTGACTTATGACTACGGGAAGAACATCGCAGGCGTAGTGTCTTTGAAAATTGGATCCGTGTCAGACTCTACTCAATATATCGGCGTCACGTTCTCGGAAAGCTCGCTCTGGGTCTCTAACAAGTCATGTGATGCGACCGCGGCCGCTGGCAAGGATGAAACACTGTGGTTTAAGGCCATTACGCCAGGAACCTACACAGCTCCTAGAGATAAGGAGAGAGGAGGATTTCGATATCTTACGGTTGTCCACAACACGACAGGAAGTGTGGAGGTTACGGGCGTGGAGACCTATTTCACAGCTATGCCTCATTATGCTGAGGATGCTCTGCAAAACTATACAGAATAGTTCCATTCGGATGGTAGGCGCTGAGTCAAAGATGTGAAAAATCCGCTAAAGTCTACTCAGACGAGTTGCTAAACCGTATTTGGTATGCTGGTGCATATACAAACCAGCTCTGTACTATTGATCCAAAGCACGGAAACGCCCAGATACATCTAGGACAAATCAACGCTTCAATCTCCGATGCTACTAATGTAACCTGGTATTATAGCTATACGATAACCAATGGCACATCATGCCTAGTCGATGGTGCGAAAAGGGATCGATTAGTATGGGCGGGAGGTAGGGAGCTACTTTACTTTGCAATGTCATCTTACTAACCCCACGCAGATATGTCGATTGCAATTCCAGGTATTGTGGTAACCACAAACGACATAATCAGTGTCCAGAATTCGATCAACTCCCTTTTCGCCATCCAAAATCTGACCACTGGCCAACTGCCTTATGCCGGACGACCTTTCTTCTCTTTCTATTCTGCCACTTATCACCTGTATACCCTAATTGGCGTTGCTGATTATTATATGTATTCTGTACGTCATCGGTTCTTCGGTGAACTATAGTACGAGAACCTTACTGATGCCAGAATCAGGATGATATCGAGTACTTGAGCTCTCTATGGGATCAATACAAGCTTGCTCTCAACTTCTCGCTAGGGTTCATAGATGACAGCGGGATGATGAATGTGACATCATCTGCAGACTGGCTAAGGTTTGGGATGGGCGGTCATAATATTGAGGCATGTGACTTCTTTTATAACCCGTATTGGGATGGCTACTAACAAAGTTCTTCAGGCTAACTCCTTCTTCTACTACACGATCAACCAAGCCATAATATTAGCCACAGCACTCAACGACACCAACGTCATCTCGTCCTGGCAAACCACCGCCGAAAGCATCAAAGCATCCGCGAACCGTCTGCTATGGAACAATACAGCAGGCATGTACCACGACAACGAGACTACGACTCTCATGCCTCAAGACGGCAATAGCTGGGCCGTAGTCGCCAACATCACTCTCAATTCCTCCCAGATCGACTCCATCAGCTCCAACCTCGCTAAGCGCTGGACACCCTACGGTGCCCCAGCACTCGAAGCCGACAACGCTATCTCCCATTTATATCTGGCTTTGAGCTCCAAGCGCACTTTTTGGCTTCGAATGCATCTGCGGCGCTGGACCTTATGAGGCTTGAGTTGGGCTTCATGCTTGATGACCCACGCATGACCAACTCGACGTTCATTGAAGGGTACGATGCTTCTGGGGAACTTCATTATGCGCCATACTTAAACGATGCGAGTATTAGCTTTGCGCATGGCTGGGCCACGTGACCGACTTCCTCCTTAACTTTCTTCGTGGCGGGCATACACCTTCTCAGTGCGGGCGGTCGGACTTGGCAGATCGCTCCCGCACTGGGAGATCTGAAGTTCGTTGATGCTGGGTTCTGTATTAGCTCAGGGTTCTTCTCGGCGAAGACGCAGCTTGATGCGGACGGTGGCCTGCAGATGGATTTTGAGGCTCCCGAAGGAACGATGGGAGAGGTTAAGGTGCCTCCGCTAAGTTGCGAAGGAAAGCTCGTGCTTCATGAAGTCAATGGGGCTTGTGATGATGTTACGGTGGATGTTGCTGCTGAGAATGTTGGGTCGATAAGCATTGCGGGTGTTCAGGGTGGGAGTTGGCAGCTTAGGTTTACTTGTGGATAGAGGTGTTTTCTCAATGGTAAATGATTAAGAACAAATGAGGAATTGATCAAACAATTAAGCTAGAAAGCACCTTCCTTATTTCTAATGCTTTCATGATAGTGAATATGAAAATGCAACCCGAATAGTGACACGGTTCTTGGAATATGGGCTAGTACAGAACCGACTAGATCAGGAGAACCCGGTTTGGCTTCCTCAACGTTCCCCAGACCTGCTCTTCTTCAATTCCACCAATTCCTGCCAACGTAACACTGTCACATCTATCGAAGCTGGACGTTTTCGCGATGTTTGCTTCAGATGGTAGCACTGGGGACTATATTCTGGAGATAAGGAGTGTGGCGATCTCGGAACCGTCGTTCGGATCGCTGGATGGGATGCCCGCAAGGAAGAAGCTTAAACCGGATCTGAGAAATCGGTGGTATGGAGAGGAAGAGTGAGGATGATTACCATGCTTTGAGAAAGAAGTTCAAAACATGGTAGTGGACAAGGATCGGGAAAGCTCTGCTTTCACCACTGGTCTCTGTATTTGACTCAATATATGTGAGAGCTGTAGGACACATGTAAAGCTGAAAGTTGTCCTTGCTGCTAACGGTTACTGTTATATCGGGAATTCTATCTCAATTGTCATTTCACTAGTCTTTTCTTGCCATTCACGGGGTCATTTTCCACCGCTTCTTTCGAGAGTTCAATTTTTGGAACTGGGCTTGATGAGCCATCTGCTGTTGCCTGATTTCTAGATGGTACGATACTGGTTTGATCAATTAGCACCCGAGCGGTGAGCAAGAGTGGTAAGTTCATTGAGTTTTGGTTTCACTCACCTTCACTGCTATGTTTGTCTTGGCACGAAGCGGGCCGGCTATTTTACCTTCGTTCCGACTTGATCTTCCGTTCCTCTTACACCACACCTCTGAAACTCATTCTTCAGAGTTAAAGAGAATCCGAGTGTGACTACCATCTTCTGCAACCTTAAAAGATGGATTATCCATTGGAAAGCCTTTGGGACGACATGGAGGGGATGTATGCTAAGACCGAACTCGTCTACAGCAATGAGTGCTCCGATCTCCCACCAAATGCACCACTCAATCACATGCATATCATTGATACCGAGAAGTTCAACGGGAACACCAGCACAAGACGCATGAATCTTGGCGACGCCATTGCTACGGCGCTCTTCAAGCACAGCCCAACAACTCTGAAAGCGTTCCTTAATCCGGACGTCAAATCAGTCAAGTTCATACGTGCGTCGATAGGAATGATGTCTACTGTCATTTGGCGTAAAGAGAATGAAGTCTTGGTAAGTCAGAAGCCCGGACAGCTGAGTCGTAAAGGAACAGAGAATGCTGAATCTACTATTCCAGGCTGGATTCTACAAAGAGGAGAGCAATAAGAATGGCGAGAGAGTGTATGATTGGGATTTCTTTGCCAAATCGACTATGACTTTCGATGGAAAGTGGGAGGTTACATTCGGGGCTCGTTCTTGTATCAGCCGCAACCAACTGGACAATTCACTCTGGCATGAGACGGGAGTGTTTGAGCTGAACTACAACCTCAAACCTCTCCTAGGGCCTCTTATTGAACATCTCGATCCGAAGATGCCCAAAGAGATCCGGTATTGCGAGACTAGGTTGGCGCAGGCTCTGATGCTGAACGCAGTATGGATGGATTACGCCGGCCCGGTCACGGTCACATTAACTTGATGACTGAATGACTTCATGAGAATAGGAAAGGATGTAATCATCACTTCATCCCTTCTTCATCTGCACAAATTCCCATTGCTTTCTTCCAGCGAGATTGATCACACGGCTGGTGGTTTCATAGGGTTTACTTTCATTTCACATACTTCCTGAGAATGGGCTCAGAATACTGGCCAATGATTTGACTCCAGGACAAATTAAATCTTTCAAATTTCATCTACCTTTCTCCCTTCTTTCTTTGCCTAATAGCTACTTTTCTCAAGTGAAGCGCTCTTGGACATGTGACCGAGTAAAAGTGGGGTACCTACTTGAGCGCGTTTCTGCCTTCACTTCACGACGCGTCTAAGCTCAAGTGGCTTGACCCCTTCGAACTTCTTTAAACTTCTTTTCTTCCTCGCCTTCCTTTCCTTTGTACATCTCACTTTAGACAACCATGGATACTGGATCTGATCGAGCATCAACTGGGATGCAGCCTACAATAGAATCGGACTCTGAGTCCGACACGATGTACACCCCCGCACCTACCGTTGTGGAGCCAGACTACGCTACTCCATTAGGTGCGTCGGACTCACAGTCAGAGGGTGCGGAGCCCACAGCTACTGTAGAGCCTGGTTTGGCTGGCCTGTCTCTGGATTCTGAGGAATCTGAGGAGGATGTAAGTACCTATTCACTAGTTTCACGCTCCTCTGGAATGCTGTTTCTTCAGATTTCAGGCTCTGACTGTGCTCTGTAGAAAGTTGAGTATAGCGACGAATGTCCTCTTCTTCCGGCAAGCGCTCCACTCGATCATCCCCACGTCATCATCAACTGCCACTGGAAGATGTATGATCCTCCCGAGAAGCTCCGTCTTTGCGATGGAGTTGCCACGGTGCTGTGGCGATCCGGACCAGGCGCATTGAGTGACTTCATGAACCCCCAAATTCGACTGTTCAAGATGATTCGAAAGTTGGATCATATTTCGTACCATGACATGAAGAAGCACCTCATGTCATTTGTGATCTGCCGTATGGGGAATGAGGTTCTGGTAAGTTAAACTGTGGCATCGAGACCTAACAATGGGATCCGCTGACTCTGAATCTGCAGGCAGCGACTGTCGAGGGGGATGCTGAGCAGCCCGGTGCTATCCTCAAGGTCATGAAATACGCCAAAGCGAGGGTTGACTTCACTGGCAGGTGGAAAGTGTACTGGGCAGCTCATGGTGGATTCCTCACTGTCAGTGGCAAGGGTTCGCTGTGGGGAAAACTTCGGACGGTCGTCAATGATTACACTTCTCCCGCTCCCACGACTGAGTGTCCTCATGTGGATCGAAACATTGAGATCGCCATTGCCAGCGGATTCATCGGGTGGGCAATCTGGCGTGACGAATTTGGCGGACGAGCGACTTGGAGCACTGGTGTCTAAGATCAGCAGTCAGTGATAGGTCATGAACGGTGATTTCAGAAAAGCTCGTCGTATGGCCTCTCTTATACACATGCCATGTTTGGGAAGGAAGTGGAATACTTCATGTTGTGCTCCGCTGAGTTCACTCCATATGGAAAAATGACCGCGGGTTTGATTCTCGAAGTCGAGGCATCCTTCTAAAATCAATTTAAAATCAAAGTCCACAACTATCTCAGAAACTTCAAAGGCTATCTTTGAATAATGATCTTTCGCTTCTCCCTTCCAAACTCCCATGGCAAACTCCGCCGTCCCATTTCTGAAAACCCTGCGCTATTCACACCAAAAGGGTAATTTCTAGATCGCGAGAATCCGCCGTTGTAACGGGGGGAGCTATCTTTAGCTTTTATTGTGATTTGTAAGGAAGATAGAGGTCGGTGTTTGCATCCACAGGTGTCATAATTCGTCGTTTTCAGAGGATAGGCGTGCGTGTACCATCTTCCTTTCCACCAGCCTGTATAGCTGATTTGATAAGGCGTTTAAGTAAGTTGCTATCTCTCAGATTATTTAAATGAAGCTTATGCAATAGGATCTACCAAGACTTAGGTGGATTTAGTAGCCCGCAGGACGACGAGTTTTGACACCCCCTGTGGAAGGTCTGCTGATGTTTCGCCGTAGCAAGAGGAACGAATAGAAGAACTCGGGTCCGGATGACTACGTGTATTCACTGAAATAGGGGTTTGCCATTGGATGTTAGTACCTGAAGGGATTCTCAAGGTCTGCTTTCGGATTGTAAAAGTCGTGCAAAGGATATTATTTTAGATGCTAGGTTAAATATACACTCATTCTATAGTAGCTTTGTATGATTTAGAGGCTTTAATAGACTAATAAGTATCTCCAACTTAATATTAGTATCTTCTTACTTATTATCCTCAAAAGGTTCCTCTTCAAGTTTTTATAAAGTTAAGGGTAGTAGAAAACAAGATTTCTTTTACTACAGTGCGGGATTTGGGCCAGATGCTGTATAATGAGTTGTCTTTGGCTGTCATTGTAATTTATGAGGAAAACGGAGGTCGGTGTTTGATTGAGTGTTGATCTATGCCGCTACGGCAGTCTCGGTGAATGCTTGGACCCTGGATTTCTTGGCGCGGGGCACGTGCGGGGTACCTGAAAATGAAATATTTTATCCCACGTCCACTGAAAAAATCAAAGTTCAACATAATAAGCAAAGACTTCTCATCCGAGACATATAAAATACCTCAGGAAGTCTAGCAATTCTCTTAGATCGTCGATTGAGCTTCAGAATCAACCACAATGCCTCTGCCAAGACAAGTCTTCGTAGCAGTCATAGGTAATCATTCAGTCCACTCATCAAGCTTTAATGATCAATTATCTGGACATATACTAATGCTTATACCAGGTGCCGGAGGCGTAGGTCGTCACTTTCTCACTCAACTCTCACACCTCGCCTCGAGTCTCTCCCAGAACCCTTCCGCCCCAACCTACCTCTCCCTGATCTACCTGTCTACATCCAAGAAAGCTCTCCACAGCGCCGACTACCATCCATTACATCTCTCTTCATGGGAAAATGAACTCTCCAGCTCCACAACCGCACCGCTATCCCCTCAGGAACTAGCGGTGTATTTGGCGAAGGCTCCGAATAAGGTGGTCTTAGTGGACAACACTAGTAACCAAGCTATAGCCGACGCTTATCCTACCTTTTTGAAGAAGGGAATAAGCATTGTGACACCAAACAAGAAAGCCTTCTCGGGAAGCTACCAGCTATGGAAGGACATCTTCTCATCGGCTGCAAATGGGTCGGGACATCCATCTGATGGATGGGTATTCCATGAGTCGAGCGTCGGCGCTGGCCTCCCGGTTATCTCCACACTCAAAGAGCTGGTCGAGACGGGTGATGAGGTCTTAAAGATCGAGGGAGTGTTTTCCGGCACCATGTCCTTCCTATTCAACTCATTTATGCCGGTAGGAGGTGGCGGAGGGAAATTCTCCGAGGAAGTCAAGTCGGCAAAAGAGGCAGGGTTCACAGAACCGGATCCAAGAGACGACCTGAATGGTTTAGATGTCGCAAGAAAACTGACGATTCTCGCGAGGTTAGCTGGACTGCTGGTGGAGTCACCTACTTCCTTTCCTGTCCAGAGCTTAATCCCTAAGGAGCTGGAGTCTTGCAAGAGCGGCGATGAGTTTGTGTCCCGACTCTCCGAATTCGACTCGCAAATGGAGGAATTGAAGAAATCTGCAGCGGACGAGGGCAAGGTTGTGAGATTCGTTGGTAGTATGGATGTAGTAAAGAAAGATGTGAAGGTGGGCCTGGAGAAGTTCGACCAGAGTCACCCCATCGCAGCTTTGAAAGGCAGCGATAACATCATCAGTTTCTATACCAAGAGATATGGGAGCAACCCATTGATCATTCAGGGCGCAGGGGCCGGAGGCGAGGTCACAGCGATGGGAGTCACCGGAGACCTTATCAAAGTCCTGCGGCTATTGCAGTAAGGTAAGGGCGTCAAAAGTTTTTGAGCTTATAGGGTAGGCTAGGTTCCTCACAATGGACGTGTTAAGTCTATGCAAGAGTTCATGTTCTCCAACGTGAGACTGGCTGCTCAGTCGAAATTGAGTCATCTTCCTGACTGAACCCATAGGTAACGCAAATCGCTTAAGTCGAGGCAGAGGTGGCTGGGTGCGACTAGGATAGGATGCGAGCGAACGCTGAGTTGGTCCTCAATTCCACCACCACCGAAGCCTCCTCACGGAGATGACATTCGCGTTTAGATGTCAAGAACTTGTGCCAATTTCGGACAGAGTGATGGCCGCCATTGGCATACCCAGGCCCTGTGGACGTGTAACGGAACATGATCTAGCGGTTGATACGTCAGAAACATTTCCATGGAAACGAGACAACCATAATGAACTCGATCTGGTGAGGTGAGAGCACGCATTGCAGTATGCAAGTTACTTCAACAGATGCATGTGGAGAAGCAGGCTCATAGCATGCCCTGGGATGTTACGTAGGATGTTTCACGCCCGCAGGATGGTTTACGCCCCGTTCCAGGCATCATCAGGCTTACATCCATTTCAACTACTGCACCCGCACCAGTCGCCAACTCACATCCACTCCAAAGACCACACTACACTACACACCAGACATTAACTTGCATCCATCCAAGCAATCTTCATACAGACGCTGACTTGCAAATTGTGTCGACCGGGTGCTAGAATCTCATATATCACCAAAAAAGATTTGGCATTGGCCGATGAACCTGGCCCGCAGTAAGCTAATCTTCCATTTTTTCTCGACGTATATGAAGTCGTTCTCGAAATAACCTCAAGCTGTCTCGATCTCTCAAGCTCGGATGCGTGCCGGGAACCCGAAGCGCCTTCTCTTCATCGGCGAACCCCGTACCTTCCTGCCGTTGAAGCTAAGCAATCATGGCAGTGAGTTGCTCCACCTGTGAAGTAAGCCTGACAACAAATGATCTCATCTGAGCCTCCGACTCGTAAATTTTCGAAATACTGCGAGTCGAGGATGGGAATAATTGCGGCATGTCAGAGCGTGGGATCCTGAGAGCCAAACTGATAGGCAGGGTTCGCCTTCGAGGGACATGGAACGTTGGAACTTCTGTCAGCTGGTACCGGTGAAGGTAATGTCGCGTAGGAGCTGCATCATAGGGCCTATGGCCTGGGAAGGCCAGGATGCGTGAGGCGGGATCTCAGCTTGCGTTCCCTAGTCGACGAATCGAGGTATCTTTGACGGGTGCCTCTCTATCCGCGGCTGGCTAATAGATTATCATGTCTACAGCCGCAGCCAGGGCAGCCTTCATGCACTCGGAACCAGAGGCGTGTGTTGGCCCAGTGCGGGTCAGAGTTTGGTGTGCTTCCGAACCTGAATGTTTCTTCCGTGAGTCTGTTTAGCTGAAGTCAAGCGTCATTGGCCAGCCGCCCGATTTGTTATGCATCGTAACTCTTGGCAACCACGACGACTTCGACTGCCGGTAATCTTTCCCTTCGTTGTCGGTGGTGAATTAGCACAACACGCACAAGTTCTTGCCGTCACTGGGCGCTTATATGCACAACACCCGCCACCCAACTGACTCTTCCTCTAGGGCTCCGCTACCATACAAGTCCTCTAAGATATGCATACGTGATAATGTACTAATCCGACGCGGGACTATCGAAGAATTTCCCCCAGCCATGCTCATACAGTGCGCACACCGCTGTAGCCAGCGAAACTGAAAGACCATGATTCGCCCTGCTTTGTCAAAAGTCACAGGAGCTTGGCCAGCCAGAGTGCAGAAGTAGAATAATAGGATGAGGGCGTTCTCAGCAGATGCAGGAGGGCTTTCGGGCCAAGGAAGTATAAAAGCCTCCGTCGTGGTGATCGATTCATTCTTTTGCTTGGTTCATCACTCTTCATCTGCCTACACGAAGTATCTCCGTGCTTTCGATTCATTCTACCTTCTATATCCCAGCCTCTAGCCGACCAGAATTACACAATCTCTCAGTCCGACTGATTACGTCTCTCGAGCCCCATCATGGCCTCTTTGATCAAGCTTGTCTTGCCGGAAGCCCAAAGATGCAATGGTATGTGATGGAGCTTGGTACCATCTTGCCTGACTTCCTCCTTTTATGCCTGTTATGCAAAGACGTAATTTGCTAACTTATCATAGTCCATCTAGGATCTATGCTTCCTGCCCTTCACGTTGATACATCACCACCTCTTAGGCCCCAGGGCATCGTCTCTTGCCCCGACATCATTGACCCAAATTTGTATGACGGAATTGGACCCTTTTCGAGGAACAATGTTGCGCTTTCTTCCGTAGAGCTGTCGATGGCTCGAAGTGATGAGCCTCAGCCCAGAGACGGATGCGGTCAGCGTAAGCCAGGCATGACGAAGAGCACTATGGCATACGAATAAGGCAACAAATCGGCTCTGAACCAAGATGCCACTATGAAGGACGGTTGGGGTAGAGCAAAGTCGAGAGTTAGTTAGGGGTAAGAGGCACGCTGTAGTTGAGATAGCGGATTGTTGGCTCATCTCTTGTACTTGTAGCAACAGTATCAGAAGACCAAGTTCTATATCAGCGATGAAATTAATATATTTCAATATTTACCAAGGAAGGTTGATAGACCGATATCTTAATCCACCCACGAACCGGGCATTGGCCATCGACTTTGACATAAATGCTTTTGCAACTTTCGGGTTTTGGCCTTCTGACGGCGGTTGGAACGCTGGTCTCGTAAGGTTTTTCTTTTCTGATTTGTCCTGTTGTTGGAGTCCCAGTACATATTTACGTCGACATCCGCGTACGAAAAGGGCCAGCAGACTTCTCCGTCGATTAAATTTTCGCGGTCCCATCCAATCCCCTTGAATACGCTAGCAATAAGATATCCAGGAAAGGTTGGATTAAGGACCCACTCCCATCCAAGACCCCAGCAACGATCGGTGCTGTAGCGTACCACGATCCTCTTTTGACGGGCAGGGTGAAAGTTACTGTATTTGACTAATAAGCCCCCTGGATGCGATTGCAACTCGTACTTTAGGTAGGAGTCAATGTCAACGGCAGCCAAAGCAAGGGCAGTTAACCATTGCTGACCAATCAGCTCGCTGTCAGCTTCGTCCATGCACCAAAGGAATAGCTCGTCCACTAGATCCAAAGATTTCTCTCTACGGAGGCAGGGAATCGCGGAGAGGAGCTTGACAATCAAAGGTATGTGCGACGGGTCTGGCTCTACACTAAATTTTCTCAGAGCAACCACGAGGAAAAATTCGTTGATTTTCTCGGTCTCGTCCGCACACACGCTTCGTTGCGCGTGACCATGGAGCCATTCTTGAGCGGGGATCGTTCCACGTAGCCAATTTATGCGGTGGTGTCGGAGTTCGCAAAAATCAAAATTACAGTGACCTCTGTCCAACAAAATACGCATAGTATCGATTTCTCTGCCCTTTGATCTCGATCCGAAGTAGCCCAGACCCATGTATTCAAGGGGATTACCATAAGTAGGATCATCTTCCGCTTGAACGCCGAGTTGGATAAGAAGTTCGCAAATTTCTGCTTGACAAAATGCTGCAGCAACCTAGTGCCTTGATTAGTAAAGCAGAGTGTTTCCCGATCTAATATGAGAACTTTACATGAAGTAGAGTCAGCCCGTATTCTGTGCGTGTGAATGGATGTATTACACCTGAGTTCAAGCACTGTTGAACTTCAGATACAGTTCCGTGTTCGAAGAGTCCCAAAAGAGAAGAGTTTACAGATATGATGGGGTATGTTGTTAGCGAAGGCAATATGCTTCCATATGGCCTGCGTACAGCCAACCGTAATCCACGCTTGAATGTCGGTGAAGAGTACAACAAGATGAAGTCCTCGCAAACTCGTCTCTCGTCTTCACTTTTCAAATACTTGGCAGCTTGCTCACCGAGAGACATAGTTTGCACTATTCTAAAAGCACGTATGCTTAACGCATTCAGAGCAGAAGCAACAGGTATTGATCGACGCCGAAATGATACCATCGAAGTTGGATGATATTCACACAAAGAGCTTTGCGTGGAAGTACCTAAAACTTCGATCCTACCAATATCGTACCGGGAGTTATTTCCTGGCGGCCATTGCTCTATGTGGCCTGTAGCAAAAGTTGACGGTTTCATATGATGAAGTCTTGCCTCGCAGTTAGACCGTGATGCAAACTAAATGTTTTGACTTACTGGATTCTTGTGAAGTTCACCGCCAGAGCAGCACTTAATGTCGCGATAGCGTGCTGGATTCTAGTCTCACAGGCCATCACGTCCTTAGCTTTCAATCCCAGCCTCACAGAAGCCCAAGACTTGAATTTAGATGAGTTGAGAGAACCTTTGTGCTTGCTGACAAGCTTTTGCAAAGGCAGTAAATGATGCTCGCATTCTCTTAAACAGCCTAGGACCGTGGCAGACGCAGCAGGCACCCATTGAAATGACGCTTGGTGTGCGAAGAGCTGCCTTATATCGTCGAGAAGTGAACGTAGATTCCCAAGGATCCTAGTAAGTCTTTCAATCTCGGCAGGGGCTCCTTTGACGACTGTGATGAAATTTCGAACGGAGTCAACAGAGTCGATAAGTTGGATGGATAAGGATAGAACGGCGATGCCACTGGCAGCCGCACTGAAAACGTCCATCTTTAGGGCTCGAGAATCCTACACCTGTTGGCTGAGTGTGTTCCTCTAGAAAAGAATCTCTTGTAAGATTAGAACAGTGACAGAAAGAATGGGAAACCAGATCTGCAACATTTTCAAAAGTCTTCCAGCTTCCGGACAAGGCTGAGGATGCCTGGAGAGAATAATGGAGGGGTTCCAGCCACAGAAATGGCGTTCAGCTCCTCTACTCAGCCTTGCGCGCCCCCGACCGAAGTTAATACTTTGTCGATTCGGATATTATCCCAAGACGAACTCCTTCCACACATATCTGGATAGCTTTGAATTATTGTCCGAATTGAGGGTCGAATTGAAAGGCGATCGTGATCCGAGACGATTTTGCTCCGGCGATCTGGGTGGAGGTCCGATACTAGTTGAGATAACCATCCGGGTACAAACTCAACTCATGCGCAAACTACATGTCGAGGCGCCTATATTTCGTATTCTAGTTTAAGTAATAACGGCCTCCCGCGTCACTCTCGACTTATGATTATACAAGTCCCTAAACGCACTCGGCCTACTCAATAACGCCTCAGGCGCATCGAATTCCACCAACCTCCCATCCTTACAACGCAATCTTATCGAAATCCAAAACGGTGTTCAACCTGTGTGCCACCGAGATGATCGTTGCATCGGCAAATTCCTCACGAATGACCCACTGGACCAGCCCATCCGTTGTGACGTCAATGCTACTCGACACCTCATCTAGAACGACAACTTTGCTCCTGCGAAGAAGTGCCCGCGCCAAGCAAAAAAGCTGTCTTTGACCATGGGAGAAAAAGTCTGCATCTAAGTCCGCATCCAAACCGCCTTTAGATTCAACGATTGCCCAGAGCTGCACTTTGCGTAGTGCATCAGTGATTTCATCGTCAGTGCGGAGGTTGCTGGGAGAGGCGTTGAACCGAATGCTGCCTTTCATGAAGAAAGGATCCTGGGGAATGGCGTTGAATCGAGATCGGACTGTCTGTCGAGGAACTTTTGTGATATCGACGCCGTCAACGATTATAGAACTACTTGGTGTAACTTCAAGAAGGCGGAAAAGCGTCATGGTTAGAGAGAGAATACACTCGCACAGAGTAAACGTCTAAAGAGTGTTGATAGTCGCAACTCTTGGACACGAAGCCCTTGCACTATTTCATTGAGTTTGGGGGCGAAACCGAGAACTTTTACAGCCTGATGCGCCACGTCAACGCCAGACTAGAAATGTGATTGCGAATTAACTGACTTTCATAGGACCAAGCATTGATGCAGTGACATCGACTCGAGCCTGAATGCCTTCGTTCCATATCTTTTGGGACCTCTTAATATGATTGGAGATCAACATCACACACCCAGTTGATATTGCAGCTACGGCGGCGGGCGCCAGGGAAGATAACCCGATTTGCCTGTACAGCAACCACATTGCTATTCCCAATTCCACCAGCACTCCGCAAAGTTCGTGCCAGTTTGTGAATCCGCCACAGATGGTTTCTACGTCAAGAAAGCTGATTAGCTCAAATTATCTTGCACGTAGGACATTGGATCGAAAAATGCACACCGGTTTCATTCGACATCAACGTTAAAGCTGCGGATTCGTTGAGAGAAGTGATGCTCAATTCAATCCTGTTCTGAATTGACAAATTCGACTGTCCGTGAGAGAAGGAAAGGTTGGGTGTATTTGAAAGCGATAAGGCAGAGGCGAGGAAAGATGCACAATGCCAATTGTCGACGGGTCGATTTCAAGGTGGACCAGAATAGCGCATGAGAACGAGATTTTCTTGCCTTGGACCATGTTCTTTGCGCCCGGCTTCTCAGTACCCGCGAACTCATGCTTTTTTCTATCGGGTACAAATCGTCCTTGCGAATGATTCGGCAGAAGCCAATAGTCAGCAGCGAGTTCAACCACCAAAAGAATGCACGAGAATATGGCCCACTGGTGGCCTCCGGACTCTCATCTCTATATCCAGTCAGGAGAATCATGCGCGTCTCTGTCGCCTCCAGAATAGTAGTTATTAATTCTAGAGCAACCATGACGGTAAATACAGCAGCAATTGATCTAGGGGCTCCTTCGACCCAGAGTATTCTCACGTGAGCGATATCAAAAAGGAGGGTAATGAATAGATATACGTTAATCAAGGTCGAAGGTCGGATGGAGCGAACATGCTCTGCATGTGAGAGAAGGCGCAATGCAACTGCATCGGCGAGAATGAGCGCCGCAGCAGCCAACGAGGTGGCGTTCTGACAGTGGGATTTGTAGCATAGATACCAAGATAGCCGCCTGGAAAAGAGTGAAAAGAGCCAGAAAACCCAATTTTTTGCCATGAAGCAGACTGCGATACTTTTTTCGAGCGTACAAGCAACGATCGTAAGCGGAAGGGGAGAAGTAGAAGTAAAACAGAAGATGGCACAATGGAAAGAATGGTAAACTCGAATTGAGGGCTGAAGTCAAAATGGTCCGACAGCATCGGCCCAAAATGTATGAGGCCTTGCTCGAATGCTGTCAAATTTGAGTCCATCATTGTTGTTGACGGATGAAGCAAATGGCGACGTGAGATGAAAGTTACGTCCGCCTGAAAGACGCGAAGATCGGAGCTCAAAGCTCGTCATCCACAGAGAGAATGACTCATATGAACGTCGACTTGGTATATGCATTCTTCACCTTTCACGTAGAAACCATTGCTACGGGGTTTATTCCTCAGAATATTCAATGTTACTCTAGAAAATCTGATGAACCTTGGAAGTGAGTAGTTGACTTTGAAGAAGAGAAGGATGTCGATTCAGGGGGACGTGAGGGGTACATACGAGGCTAGAATAACCGAGGCACGCCAAGCTACTCCTAACAAATTCTATCATCACATCTCTTCAACATCACATGGCTTCGAAGTCTATATAACTCTCCTAAATCAAGCATGTCTTTGAGTATTATTGAGTCAGCAGAATGCTCGTTGACCGGATAGGCACCCGCAAAGATGCTCCTACCAACCCTAAGCACCATCCCAGTGCGTCCTTTTCAAAAGTCTTCAACTTCACGATAATCAATCTTACTAAAAGCAGTAAACCAAACTTCGATATTGTTCTTACAAAGTCAATGAGAGCATAGGTTGAAGACAACAACTAGCCTCATCTCTTAGTGGATTTGCTCTAATAAGCGACAGTCAACCTGAGCTTGGATAGGTCTCATATTTTTAGATTCGAGAAGACGAGGGTCATTCTTTTACGATGACGCGAAGAAGCACGAGCTACTGAGAGACCAGGAGCCGTATTGGTACTTGGTTGCAATTGGGTAAATTGCGGGCGGACGATGATTTGGTCGCTATTCTATCTTATCAAAGTCTCTCCACGGAAAAAAACATGACCCTACTAAAACCCTAAGTAAGGGTCACCTTCAAGCTGAACCGATTTCTTGATATTTCGTAAAGTACCTCAAATCATTCAATGTTTCTCAAGTTATCTCAATCTTACATACGGGTGGGACAGTCAAAATACCACAGAAGTCCGTAAGCACCTCAGGGGTGACATGTCTGCGTCAGATATGCAGATCTTGGCTGCGGCCATGGGAGCGCTTTCTTGGCATCCAAGATCCCGACCACGGACAGGACTAGAGAGTAGGCGGCGCGGGAGGAGCGTTTTGTAGATTGCTTCCACGAAGTTGCCTGTGGCGTCAGAGAGTTAAGCATCAGCAGCCATCACGAAAGGTTAGTGAAGCTGTGCAGGGGTTGCAAGTGACTCTCGTTGAGGTCGGCTAGTTGGTGTACGTACTTTACTGGTAGGGATTGCTTCGGATGCTGTACTCTAGACTGTTCTGCTGCAGCTCGCAAGAGGCCGCCGTGGACGATGCATGACAGACGTTCCTCCTCGTAGGGGGACGCTAAGGGGAGTTAGTGCCGAATCCATTGCTGGATACAGGCGTGTGCATAGGGCCTCTCAGCAACCGCGATACCGTCCACGAGCCTTCAACAACGCCCCGAGAATGCACGGAGTTTTGGCTCGGCCGTTAGAGGAGCTGTGGCGGGGTGTAGATTGCTGCCAATCTTGGATACATAGGGCGGAGCGGCCAACCGCCGAACCTTGACGAGTGATCGCATGCGTCACGCTGTGGGGAATTTGCAGTTAATCAGCCGGAGAATGTCGCTGGCAGCATAGGTATTGCATAGGGCGAAGATCGAGTGGGCGTGGACGCGTGGATGCAGGCCCATGATGAGCGCTGCACAGCGCCGCCATTTTGCTTCTTCAAAGAGGCCGTAAACTTGGCATCGCGCTAAATTACGGGATTACCGCCAAAACTCAGCAGGAGGATTGGGCTGGTGACTGGCCGGTACCTGAAGGAGTGAATCCGTGCTCCTAATATGCAGATGACGGCAACCTCACCCATGCCAGAGGATGGCTATTTCCACATCGAAAGTGCGGATGCAATAGCCGCTCACTAACATCAGGCAAGTTGTTGTTTTGGGTAGGTCTCCCGACTTTGAGTGAGTGAGGTTGCTGCCAAGCGTCGGCCATTGTGACCCGCCAGCCGTATGCACAGTACCACAAACCCCCCATCAGCATGTCGGTGAGCATGGCACCTCTTCGCAAGTCCGGCGTCGTTGCTGCGATAGTCTAGCGTGTCCCGAAGACTTGGGCGCATGTTCTTCTATTGGGCTTTAGCATCGCCACGCTGCGATCTGCTGCATACCACGGTCGGTTATGCAGCTTTAAGGTGGACCTTTTGCAGCATAGACGCGCAGTTCAGGTGCTTCCTCGCGTCTAACGGCGTCTAAACAGGTCAGTCATAGCGTGGGGCATATGCAGTCAGCTTCACCCGGCCCGACGACGGGGGTAAACGGGTAAAAGATCATTGCATCCCAACCGGCTTGCCGCCAGCCAACTGCTGCCATAAACGCCTCCTAGCTCGTGGCGTTCCGCAGATATCGAAACTATTCCCTGGTCATGTTGTTTTGGATCGCACACCGGTACAGCCAGGGGTGTTGAATGGATATGATTCGCTCTTCTATACGGTATGTCGTTGCCGTTGCCCAAATGTTCGGGGAAAAAAGAATATCAGGATCAAGGCATTTTCAGCAGATGAGGGATGACTTTCTAGCTCAAAAGAGGTATAAGTGGTTAGCCGTGGCAATAGACACACATTCTCTGATATCTTTCAACCCATCTTTTGCCGTCTCTCAAGAAGCATCCCATACTTCCAAGTCAACCTGTCGCAGTATCCTCACTCTGCAGCCAATCAGGTCTAAGCGATCTTCCCTTCCAACCAATCACGTATATTCACTACCAAAATGGTTCCTCACACCAGCTTTGCCTTGCCAGAGGCTCAAGAATACAAAAGTACGTAGTCCCGTCATAACTTTACGTCTTTAACGCGATACGTCCCCGGAAACAAGATAGTTGCTGACGAGTTTTATTGCCTCCAGAGCCCATCCTTCCCGTTGTCGACGCCGATGCATTACCCCCTATTCGAAATAGCTCATTCAGCTTCTATCCCAAGAGCTTGCATGATCCGTTAAACAATGTTCAAAATGTAATGCTAGGAAACAATGCGCTGCTTCTCCACCCGATGGTGAGGATGAACCGAAGTGATGAGCCACAACCCAGAGATGGAGGGGGTCAACGAAGGCCACAGAGGATAAACAACACTGCGGGATCAAAGTTCGGTGGGCAGTGATCTGTGAGGAATGCCATCATGGGATGTGGTGGACATAACCAAAGACAAGACCTTTCAATAAGTCTTTTCGGGTCGATCGAGCTAGCGAAAGCTGCTATGAAGACATGGAGATGGCGAAATCTTTGCACACATCAATACAAGATGATGCCTCATGTTATATAGTATATACTTTTCACGCTGGATGGATTATGAGTGATCTTAATCATACTAGAATAAAAGTAAATTTAACCATCAAATCGACTCCTACGCCGACTATGAATGTATGAATCACGATCTTGCTGAACTAAAGGATACCATCCTTACAAACAAGGCATCGCTTTATAAGTTTTTCACGTCATGCTTAATTTGCGCAGTCCAGAAAATTCGTTGGTGGGCACTGCACCCAACTTTCCAAGCTGAAACGGAGCAAGCGGCCTCCCAACTACAAACTAACAATTACCCCTTTCAACTCACCGAAAGCACAGCCAAACAGCCTCTAAGCATGGCAGTGAAAAGATCATCTGCGACAAGCTTAACCAGAATCCTTCCAGTCCACCAGGCCACAAATTCAGCCTCAAGCACCTATATCCTCGGCCGATCTTCCGCGTACATAGTTACATCCCCGTCCCAGCTGAAGAACAAGTCACAGGCACCAATATGCCCTCTCCCCAAAGCCCCAAGCAGGCGATCGGATACAAGCGCACGTGCATCCAGTGAAAGGGTGCTTAAGCCGCTTCGACGTAAGAATAGGGCGCGAGCCTGCAAGGCATCCCCCCGGGCCAACCAATCACATCGACCCCTGACATCCGACGAGGCTGAAATGTAGTACCTAAGGCTGGCGAACATGGGTTTCTACAAAATTACAAAGGGTGCAATCGGGCAATAGTAGTTTTGCGAGTTTCGAGATCGGGCGAAATACTCTTCGTATCATGGTTCTCAAATGATCGGTTTCGTGGCAAGGGAGGGGGAGGACAGGAGGCCGCTGGCGCGCGACCGCAGCAGTTGAGCAGGTTTGGGGGGAGGATAAATAGGTTTCTGTTTGCTCGTGGAGGACTTGGTTTTTCTTGTTATTCATTCTTCTTTGCTTCTGTGAAGTTTGTAGAACGTCTGTTTACTTCGTGAACGGGTTCTGATCGGCCGATATTTCTAAGCATTTCAACCAATCACAGCATTGCACTTGTGTGCTCGCCAACCAATCACATTTCAGTACGATGTTTTCCGACAATTTTGTTCGTGATAATATGGATGCGTATAAAGGTACTGTTTTCGACGTTTGTTTGAAGTGAATACAACATTAATAAACTACATCTCTAGCTCTTGCCTCGGTTGCAGTAAACAATTACGACCCAATCTTCCCTGCAACACCTCCGTTAGAGCCACAAGCTGGTAGATACGCCTCCCAATCACGAAACAACGTCGTAGTCTTTCGCCACAAGCGGAAGAGAACCGGTAATGAGGAGCATGACGACGAAGTCAGCTGTCCAAGAAATTGTGGGCGTAAGCAACGTATTACAGCTGGCAATAAGAACGATGATGGCGGGCACTGGGGACCAAGAGACGGTGGAAGAAGACCACGTCATAAGCGGATGACTGGCGAGGAGGAAGATGACGATAAATCTGGAACTCCGAGAGATGGTGGACGACGTTAGAGAAGGGTAGTGCGTCTGGGTCAGTTGTTATATTATTGCAGAGGCGTTTGCTTGGGGAGGGGGAATTGGAGGACTAGTCATTCATTATTTAGGGGTGTTTTATAAGAGCGACGTTGCGTGGAGTTGTGGGAGTCTTGCCTTGTACTTTATATTAGATTAGATCCTTATCTCTTCATAACATCCAAACTCGAGCGGTTCCGTTTAACAATTGGTACACCTTCCAGATTCCACCTTACCATAAGCAAACATTTATACTTTCCGCCTAACCAACCCCTTGAAGAAATCAAAACTATTACTATCACTCTGCAGCTGCCAAACTTTCCCAGTCGGACGATTTTCCCAAGCCAACTCCTCGGCAAGGAGTAAGCCCCAATCTCTCGTAATACCTTTTATCCTTGCCCTACTCCCTTCATGCATCTCTAACGTTACAATTTGATCCGTATGGAGCCAACAGTCGTAGTACTCACCCTCTAAATCTCTACTCCAACCATTCTTACGGAAGGAGCGGTAAAGAGACTCGAAGGAAGCAAGAATGGAAGCAAGAAGTCTTTCCATCTGAAATGGTTTCAGCCCTTCTCTTTTTGAAAGTGCATTGAGACTTGTCGTGGGCGCTGCATTGGCAACATTGATGCCTATGCCTGTGATGGCGGTGTAGCTCGAGCCCGAATAACTAGAGTTCACGAGAATCCCACCAATCTTCACGAAATCTTCTCTCTGCTTTCCGTTTCCACCGACGCTTGGGTTTAAAGCGTAGATATCATTCGGCCATTTTAGTCGAACGGGGAGTCTATCGTAGCCCGGCGCATAGGAATTAATACCTCGGACAATGGCTAAGGCAGCGAGATATTGGATAAAAATTATGGGTGCTGATTGAGTGAGTTGGAATGGGTGATGTAAGACGGTGCTGAACATGAGTGCACCGGGAGGTGCAACCCAGACGTTGGAGCCGCGGCCTCGGCCTGCAACTTGTGTAGTTGCTGTCATGGTGAAGCCAGCGGGAAGGTGACGCATGAGGGTGGGATTTCTGTTTATATGGTGTTAGATGCCAATTATTGAAATAGAGTGCGATAGGAAGGACATTACTTTTCTAGCAGCGTATTGGTGCTGGTTACGACTTCGCCGTAGATGAGATATTTCCCGAACTCAGGATCTTCCGTGCCACATTTTGAATGGTAGTATTTGAGGTTTGCGTAGTAGGAGTCATGATGGAATGATGGGGTTTCGCGGGTCGATGGTAGCTCTTTCTCGTGTGCAACGATCTTCTTGATGACTCGGTCGTAATCCATTATTTTATCTCCCGTAGTACTCTCCTCATTTTCTGCTATCTGATCCCTGATCTCTTTCACTTTCTTATCTTCCTCCTTTTCTGGCTCTTCCTTTCCAGTCACAACAGCAGGCAACATGGAGCCTACCGTCTCTACAGCCTTCTTTAAAGTCCCTACAGACCAAGTACCTCCAGCCTTCTCGAAACGAAACGTATCATTCTCGCCTTTGAGGTACTCTTCGCCATCAATCAAAGTGATGACTTCGTGACACGCTGACATGAGCTCTGAGACATCTGATGCTTGATGAGCCGAGAGATGGAGGCGGGAGAGGGATGGTACCGCTTGTTCCTCTTCATTAACTTTCAGCCCTAATTTCTGTAAGCAGAGCTTCAAAAACTGGACACGTGTGGCGTCTGTGGCTGTGATGGCATCAATGGCCGCAGCATAAGACTCCGGACCGTTGGCTCTGTTGAGATTGATAGGGGCAAATCTGGAGGCGGTAGTCAGCTATATTCCGGAAGAGGAACAATGTAAGGTTTTACTCTGGATGCGGCCCTGTAAGAATCACATTGCCCTCTCCAACTTTACGATAGATGACAGCTGCTGCTCCGTCTCCAGAATCAACGTTCAGATCCTCGGTAAAACTTGCCAGTGTCTGGACGCCTCGACTCTCAAATTTCTTCGCATCTACGAAAACACCACCACCGTTATAGTACGATTTGAAAGTACCAGAAGAGATGGCTTGAGCATTCGGAAATGCTTCTTTGTTGATTTCCAAGTCAGCAGCACGAGCTCCAGCTTCGCTATGGTAAACGAATCCAGCAAAGGCCAATCCACGACAGATGCCAGGAAAGAAAGCAAGTTCTCGGTCACCCATGACCGCCATTTTCTTATCATTGACTTCGAACTCGCATCTTGAAGAGCCGTAATAGCCCCCTGCGCAAAACCCAAAATAAGATCCGCCGCGGTTGACGTATTGAGTGATGCGGCGATTGCCTTCACCGTTGAGAGTTCGACAATAACCTAGGTCAGCACCTCCAGGAAATACTAGAAGTGCGCATGTAGCAGACCAGGGTTCTTCGATAATGACATCCCCTGTGACTGGGATGACGGCGTAACTAGGCGAGAGAAGTCGACGGAGGGTGTAGAGGCAGTGTCGGACTGATTCGGTTGTGCTTCCGTTGCCTTGCGAACTTTATGAATATAGACCTAGAAATACTTTTCGAACATCTTACCGGAATATACCAGAACGTTCATGCGTTTACTCGCCATGATTGTGATGATGTTGGAGTAAGCCGATTTTTCCCGAACTTCAGCCGAAGACTCAATCTCCACCTGAACTTCTTCGACGTGGTTTGACTTGCAGCGGCGAAAAGACCTCGAAAGAAAGCTTGCTGAATATGTCGAATGATGAGAAGAAAGGAGCAGCGGTAGAGAAAGTTGATACAGACGATGAACCGGACGATTGGTAAGTGCAACTGCTGATGGCTCGGTTGTATCTGAGGAGAAACTGATGACGGTTTACATTAGGGATAAGAGAATCTTCAGCACAGGCTGCGCGGGTTCGTTCCAAGTGACTTCTGGATATGCAGGAGGTCTTCTGATATATAGACAGTCGAGAATGCAAAGATGACAGATTGTTACTACGACACGAAGGACTGGAGAGCCTGTAAGAAGGAGGTGAGTCGGTTTAAAGTTCGGGAACCGAGGAGCAACCCAAAAGCTGCCGGCTATCGTCCAACGGTGATCATACAAAATATTAAGATGACGAAGCTAATTAAATCGTACTATTCATAGATGGAGGACTTTCGTGAATGCTGGAAGAGGCAGGGCAATGATCAAAGAACGGATACGAAGAATACATGATAATCTTTTAGTCATCGTCTGCACAACACTCAGATATTGTGTTGAATGGTAAGTACTCGATACATTGCTATCGAATTGTTCAGCCACTAAAGTGCGTTACAGAGCATGTACATTATGTATAAAAATGTATGACTATGGTATTCAATTTCCGGTACATGGTATACGTATATAGATTCATTAATTTGTCGTTGAGTAATAGCCTTATGATCAGGCTTTCAACCCCTAAGAAATGCCTGCCAATTCATCCTCACGCCGTAATTCAAATCATATGTCCCTAAACATTCCTGACCCGCGTCAATCTTACCATCAACGGGTGTTTCTCCCAAAGCGTGAACGAATCTTGCCGTGTCCAATTCTCACTTTCCGGGCACAGGGCCAGATCAAAATTCAACAACACTTTGGCGATAATGATGCGCATCTCGTGATATGCCAAGCTATACATGATCGAGTCAGTATTTCATATCTATATTTGAACTAACTAGAACTTACTTCTTGCCCAAACAGTTACGCGGACCATACGAAAATGGCTGGAGCGCAGATAAGTTGTCCGAAGCGAAACGCTCGTCGCCGGTCCAGCGTTCTGGAATGAAGGACTTCGGGTCTTTGAAATTCTTTGGGTCCAAGTACATGGCCAAGTTCTGAACGGTGATAGTAGTCTGTGGTTTACATGAGCGTGTCTTCACTCTGAGAGGGCATGAACAAAGACTTACTCCTCCCGGCACCCAGTTGCCACAGATGGGAGCACCTTCCTGTGGTACCATTCTTGGCATGCCAGCAGGGACAGGTGGATACAATCGCAAAGCCTCCTCTAAACAGCCATGAAGGTACGGTAGTCGCTGGAGCCCTTCAATTGTAATATCATCATCGGTAGCAAAGGCTCCCCGGATTTCCTTAAGTAACTTCTTCATAGGTTCAGGATTCTTTAGAAGGTAGTAGGTAAGGCCGCTGAGCAAAGTTGCAGTGGTTTCGGTTCCGGCAATCATGAAAACGGAAGCGTTAGAATACATCTCTCCTCGAGTCATTCCCTTCCCTTCCTTCTGATTCAGCACTAGATTCCAGATATCCGGCTTGTCTGAACCACGCTCGAGTCGACGATCTACGCGTTCCGAGGAGTATCCAAAATGTTCCATTCGTTTGTGTTGCATGGCATTGCCGAGGATCTTCTTTGCAACGGCATGCACTGCTGGCCAATGACGAGTAATTCCAACTCTTGACATAGTTCGAATAGAAGCGAAGATTGTACTGACCCAAGGAACATATTCCGAGTTATTCAACATATACAGCGGCTCACCGAAGGTCAGGTCACCCATGATGTCAAACGTCGTGAAGTTGTACATTCTGACCATGTCAAAAGAACGATTCGGATCCTCCTCCAGGGTCTCATTCAATTTTTCCACAAGCAAACCGACGTATTTCTTGAACAATGGCTCTTGTTGTTTGAGAGCCTTGTCGGAAAAGGCATTCGAAAATATTCGGCGGACTCGAGCATGGCCAGCATCATCGGCATTGATGATAGAATCTACTCCATTTGCTGATTCGCCATAACGTACAGGGTGTTTGATTATATTCGGCTTCCCTCCTGCACGATGTCCATGAACATCTTTCCATCCTTGTGGGTCGCTGACACTCAGTTCATCCGGCGCAGTACGTACGATGGAGCCATATTTTTCGTGCAATTCGCAATAGCGGTCAACACCTTTCCCGCTGAATAGGGCTATGGCCTGAGGCCAGTTGGTTACTGCACGGAGCTTCGGTCCGGGATATTTGCTCAAGGGATGGAGGTAGAGTCTGTAAATGGCAGTCACGATGAAACGAACGGCGATCTAGACATACAAATCAGTGTCAATCTTATAGGAACAGACACGTTTTCTCACTAACCAATGCTGCGAAAGCAACGAACGCCCTGCCTACTGATATGTTTTGTAGGACATAGGAAGGTATGAGAAGCGGACTCGTGCTAGTAGACATTATAAGATTCTCTACACATAAATGGCAAATCTTCAAAGAATGGTTGTTGACTGATCAGTCCGAACTGCAGAGAACAGAAGGTTGCGTTTAAGTAGAGCGACGCCCCCTCCATGCGCTAAGCTGGTTCTCGTCCATGGTTAGTCCGGGCAGGGTAATCATTCTTTCGATCATTAGCCTGAAACATGTTGGCCATATGCGGCACAGGATGCGTGATTTCATAGTAGCGTCGACTCGGATGATGGATCTACTACGCTTCCGATGCAAACTTATAAAAATCGGGAGCCTGCAGAAGGCCCCCGAGAGCCGAGCGTAGATTCAAAGTGTGGTAGTATTGATCCATCGGTGGTTGAGGGGAACCTCGCCCAGTAGGGATATTTGGACAAATGAAATAGTGCGGCACAGGCATTCCCCTCCAACGTGGTCAACGCTGGCATGTGAGGGATTCCACATTTGCATGCAAGGTTCCTTCGCATGTTCGGCCGAGGTCAGTTGGACCTTTTCGAGTCTTAGCCAAAGTTGGAGTGCAAGGGCTGTTGATAGTCGTCCTTGCAAGCAAACATATTGTGAGTACCATTGGGGGACCGTTTTTCGTCCGCTAGGAGAGTCGTGTGAGGATCGAATTCTTGCTGGATTGGGGCACAGTCGCAAGACTTTCACGGGACAAGATGAAAATCCCAAACGAATCCTTCTATACTTGGATTCAATGATATATCAATCGTGACGTCGAATTAGCCTTGGATGTGAGAAAGCAGTAAGCTCTCGTGTCAAAGAAATGAGCCAATCATCGAGCGCCAAGAAGACTGTGGCGTGCGCCACGGGATCTCGCGTACAAGTGCGTTTGATGCAGGAAACCTTCCAGATCCATCGCACCCATTTAACACGCACCACACCAACACGTCATGACGTCCATTCCGGCTCGACGAGGTTATGCACTCCTTCGCTCGGTTCGGTCTTCACGATCAGCTCCAGCAGCTTACCGGATATCGAGCCGTCCTTTTACCAGCAGTCCCTTCTCCGCGGCGTACGTGAACAGCAACAACCGCTCCAACGCCTCAAAGCCTACGAGCAGCACTTCAACCAGTGACCCAAAACCTACGACGACCTCCTCAAGTACCGCCCAACGAACAGTTCTCCCCTCAAATGTCCCCCAATCCGAACCACCACCACCCACCGCCCGCTCCGTAACCGTCAACCAGCAAAACTCCAACGCCCAAGCCTCACGCTCCTTGACCGATGGCCTTTCAGATATTCCCCCTAACGTCTCAGAAAGCAACCCCCACCACATCAACTGGACACAATCATACCATGGACTCGGTAGCCAGGCATTCACCGACGACCAGGGCAAGATATTGACTGCACCAATTGAGCTAGACGATGTGGAAGTGAAGCCGGATGGGATAATATACTTACCAGAGATTAAATATAGAAGGATTTTGAATCGGGCGTTTGGGCCTGGAGGGTGGGGATTGGCGCCGAGAGGGGAGAGTATCGTGACGGGGAAGTTGGTTACGAGGGAGTATGGGCTTGTTGCTCAGGGGAGGTATGTGAAAAAGTATTTTACAAAAACGATACCAGCATGCTAATTCATGGTTTCATTAGACTCGTCTCTATAGCCCGCGGCGAGCAGCACTATTTCGACCCAGACGGGATCCCCACCGCTACCGAGGGCTGCAAATCGAACGCCTTGATGCGGTGTTGTAAAGATCTGGGGATTGGATCCGAGCTATGGGATCCTAGATTCATAAGAAAGTTTAATTCAGAGTATACCAAGGAGATCTGGGTTGAACATGCCACGACGAAGAAGAAGAGGAAGATTGTGTTGAGGAAGGATGACGTTGTAAGATATCCGTTCAAGGAGACGAAGGTGTAAAGGTCGTTAAATGTTGTTGACATTGCATCCTCAAAAGATCGCTGTATTTCGGATATATAACAGGATAGCTTGCGGAGTGGGAATTTTGAAAACTCCAAGGATACCTACTGTATAGATTGTATTATATTGTATTCATTTATCAAGATCGAGAAACTCTCGTGTAAAATATATTGTTCGTGAGAGTACCTCAATACTGTGCCGGCGAGGCGTCCATATCTAACTAATCGTCATAATGTATTCCCAGAATAATTCCCCATAAAACTCCACAACCATAACAGATACAGATACGCCTTTGTTTCTTTAGCGATCTCCAAGATCAAACCCTGTGGTTCGCCCTTCATTGTGATCATGTCCATAAGCCAAGGGATCCTCTGGCTTAGGTCTCGGGGCCCAATTCCAAGGCATCCAACCTCCCTGGCTCCCGGTTCTCTCGTTGGGTGGCCTTTCTCTATCCAACTCGTCCCTCTCAATCCGATCGAACTCCAATTCGCTCCGACTCTTAGCCAGACCCCCATCACCACTTCCATACGCCCTCTCTCCATCCCTCTGGTCCATAAGGTTAACCTGCTCGCGATCAAACGCCTGCAACAAGACCATCAACCGCTGTCTCTGCGTGGCCAGATAACTCAACCTCTCCTCGTTATCCTCGATATTAGGCGGAATCAACGTGCCACTCTGGCTCATCTCTTCAGCCTGCGCATCGCGGTTCCCACTGTATACGCCAGTAGCACCGCTCAAAGCCTGCGACATCAAACCATAGAAATCTGTATCCCCACGCGCACTCGGCATATTGAATCTTGCCATAAGCGTCTGCGCATAGCTTGCGTTTCTACTTGGAGGCGGACTAGGCGCTCTAGGCGGAAATCCTAAGACATTCACTTTCGCCCATTCGATCGCCTGTTTCAGATATTGGAGTCCGGCGGACTTGGCCCGCTCATGTGCATCCGAGATGAAATTATCGATTTCGCGCTCGTGCTGCGAGAGGAAGGGGCCGATGTGCTCGCGATAGATGAGCGTGGCACCTTGGGAGCCGGGCATGACGAGGTAGAGGTGGAGAAAGAGGCGGAACCAGGCGTAGAAGGGGATCCATGTCAGGATGAAGTCAAAGGTAGATTCAACGAGGTGAAGGAGGGAGAGTGTTACGAAGTACATGAGCCATGGCGAGAGGAGGGCGGGGTCGGAGGTGTGGAGGGCTTTGTAGGAGGCGAAGATGGGAAAGAGGATTGTGGCGACGATTCTAGAGATTTGTGAGTACTGTTGTGTATTCTAGATAGCTCTTGAAAGGTAGAGACCAGCTATCGTAATACCCATGCGACACAGATCAAGCTCCGGAGCTCCAGAGCTCGGGGTTTGGCGGGGCTGCGGATAGTGGAGCTACTTACGTGAGAGCATCTGCTATGAAGCTGAACATTTTGTTTGAGGATATTTGTGGAAGTAGTCCGGACAAGAAGAGAGGGGAAGGCCTACTTATGAGGCCAGCAGCTCGTAAGCGTGACAGATGTGAAGCAGCGTAAGAGTGGTAAAGGTCACAAGGGTCATCTGGAGCTTAATCGATAAGTACTTATCGGTCCTTTTGTTCCCCGCGATAGCCGGTGCTTTGTCCGAGCGTCAGGCTGCATCTGTAATGACGAGTCTGTCAAACCTGAGTTGAGAACAAAGATGTGGATGACCTGCTCATTTGAGCATGGGATTGTCTTTGCGACACTCACTTTTGAGGGCATTGAGCAAACTGGCGGGGTCATTTGAGCCGGGATAGTGCACTTGAGCAATGTTGCCTCTTTTAGCATGGTCGGATCGAGCGTTAGTGAACAGCACTTCAGACCAGACCATCGCGACCAACTCAGGCGGACTATCATCTGAAAGATATTATAACTTGCTAAAAGTATCCCTCTTCAATCTACTAAGCCCAATGATTGCTCAGATATCTTGGTTTAGTCACGATTCTCCGGTCTCTCTTTAGGGGAGCAGACGATTCCGATCAAATGCCCCAAAATGTACCCACCAGCATGATTACCAGAAAACAACCCTGTCAATGTATCTTCTTATATCTTCCAGTATCATTGGATATCGGATAAGGCTGAGGAGTGAGCTGGATTGCGTCGCCTGCAGCTGAACCCTCCAAGGCGTTCTCAGCCTTGCATCGAAAATTAGATAACATCTCACGAGGATACGCATCCCATTTTCATCTCCTTTTCACTCCGTCGTTACTTTTCCTGAAACGTCTTCTGTTAAGAGAACCACTTCTCAACTAAGTTGGCCAATATGGACGCCGCAGCGGGAGGATTCGCCGTTGTATCCTTGTCCATACAGCTTGTGCAGATTGTGGAATCAATTCGCACTTTTACTAAAGCCGTGAAAGGTGCTCCAGAAGAAATTCAAAGACTCCAAGAGACTCTTGAACAGCTACATGCTCTCCTAAACGGCACAAGGGATGTCTTTGAACAGCAAGCATCGCTTGAGGGTGCACCAGCACCATCTACGACCATACTCGACATTCTAAGTACATGCAAGCGCCATTTGCAACCTTTACAAGGTGTTGTAAAAATACATCAAAACCCAAATGTCCATAATAAATCCAAAACAAGGACTTGGGCTTCGATGAAGCTAGCGTTCAAGACCAAGGATATCTTGAACTACGAAGATCATATTCAGAAAGCGATCACGAAGCTCAATACTGTGTTAACCCTAAACAACACATATCTACAGTAAGTTTCAAATGAATGGGCAAGACGCTAGCTAACAGATGCGAAGGTTGCACTGCATGAGATCAACTCGGGCGATAACTACATACTTCGATCCGGGACAACCAAGCGACACCGCCCAATGCATACGGAATATTCCTGAAGTCGAGACTGCTTTTGGATCGTACAATTTACAGTTGAATCTCAACCGAACAGCCTTAAGATTCAAGCGCAAGTCCGTTCAGATTCATCCTGCTTTGAGAATTCTTGGCATACATGCATATAAGGAAGTTTGGAGTGTTTGCAGGTGCCAAAACGTACCTGGACCTTGCAAAAAGGAGAAAAATACTCAACTCAGTGAAAACGTCATGCTGTGCTATACCTCACCGAATCTCAATCGTGGTGTGCAACTAAGTTATCGTAGTCCGTACGGTAGAATCCTCCCATCCCTGTCCACGTATCCAATTCTATCTTTTTGCTCTCCTGTTTTCAAAGTCTTTTGGGAAGGAAGCCTTTCGGAAGTACAGCAATGCTTGAGCTCAGGCGCAGTTCATCCTTTTACGCGGGACGAATATGGCAAAACTTTACTACACGTATGAGCTTGAGGAATCATGAAAAAACTTCCTGCTATGATATGCTGACTAAATTTCAGATTGCTGCGCTTCACTGGCATGTCGAAGTATGCGAGCTCCTTATACACTTGGGTGTTAGAAGTGAAGATAGCCCCGATTTTGGTAACCCTCTTGAGTTTTCAGCGAGACGTGTATCATTGGATTCTGACCCGCTTAGACGACAAGTGGATACCATGAGAGTTCTTCTAGAGAAGACTGATTGCAGTATTCAACATCATGCGTGCTCGCTAAATGCTATGATATGGTCATATGCACCGGTTAGCACACAAGAATGGTTATACAAACAAGGAGAAGCAACTGAGTGTCAGCATGAGTTGGAAGAGTTCCAGGCGCATTGCCTTACCGCATCGCTAAGAAGGTTATCCCGGTCAAATTCCCCGTCGCTTCCTCAATTCGTTGCTAAGTTGGCTTCTTCTGTCGTTGGAGTTGGGAAGCCACTCGAGCTACTGGACGAGTTATTTGCCTATGATGATGAACGCTCCAGCAAAACGATAGGTGATGTCTGGATGCAAGTACTGAATCTAGCAGGAATCAACATCGAGTCGTATCTCATGCACGAGCTGAGCTCGCACCAGAGCGGTTTCTTGACTAAGTACTCCGATTGCCATCCAGATCGTCGTAAAAGAATTATCATAAAACACAGCACCGAGTACAGCTGGACGTTACGATGGCAATGGGTGCTCAATCCTGACTTCCCTGGGTTCATTGTGGCGAATGAGTACCGAAATATGGGGCACCCTCACCACAGCGGGGTCAGCTTTGGGGACTGGACATGGCCTTACGTTTATTCAGGGGTTGAGCATTACTTATTCTTTTATCCTAAAGACCAGAATTGGCAGAGAAGAAAGAATCTGAGAGAAGAACGCTTCAACCGGCGCATGGCAGCTAAGGCGCGAAAATTTGAGGACAAATCATTGCGAACACGATACCACGTTCCCGGATCTTGGATGGACTAAGATATCGATAATTCAAACATAGCCCAAGGCCGTGGATCTGATTATACAAGGATCATCATGGCCAAGAACACGGAGAAAGTGAATGGCCTAGGATATAATGGTGCAATACATCATGGCCTTACATCCTAAACCGTTTTCTACCCCTTCAAGACAAGATTTTCCGTCACACACAACTTTTTGGCTCAGTTTCAAGAGGGGAACTGGCTTGAAAGCCCCGGACGGAACTCGAGGTATCTATGCAGACTGGCTAGCAACGATTTTGATCGGCGTGGCAATACTTTCTAAGGGACCAGTATTTCTTTTACCCATGTTTGGAGTTTTCTTGGGATGAATGAAGTCACGAAGTCACGTTGGTTCAAATTTCGTTGATTATTTTGTAATTACTCCATTCCACGAAAACGACAAGGCCCTATCTAATTATTTACCCAATTACATTTCATATACAAACAAAACGCTCACCGCGACTTACTGCACCCTTCCTTCCAACAAAATTATCCCGACTATACATCCTTCCATCATCGATAACTCTACTCCTTTCTGCTATCCAACCCAATTTATGACTCCTCACTCCCTCCTGATCTCCGGCGCCTCCCTAACCACCCCCTCCGCATCCGGCAAACTCTGCTCATTGCCCAACTTCGGATCTCTAATCACCAAACTAAACGCAATAAGCGGGACACAAAGGCAAATCCCCGTAACACAAAGCAGCCTCTGCGTATGCTTGTACGCCGCAACCATAGCCTGCCTCTCCGGCGTCGCCATCGTATAATTAATCGCGAAGGTGAAGGGATCACCATACGCAGAAGCCGCGAGTGTAGCATTTCCGAGTTGTTTGGCGAGTTCGGAGGGAAGGACTTGTGTCCAGATGGCACCGGATATGGTGTTGCCGAGAGCAGAACCGATGTTGTAGCAGGCGAGGTAGAGACCTGTTATCACGGCTACGTGCTCGTGTTTTGTGGCTGCTTGGATGGAAGCTTGAGCTGGGTAAGGGAAAAGCCCGCCTGCGATACCGAGGAGGACTTGAGCCCCTATGATGCCGGAGTGGGAGGAGCCTCCGCTGCCGCCGCGATAGTTTATTAGGAGGCCGAAAGCGACGAGGAAGAGCACTGTACCGAAGATAATGAAGGGTTTCAGGCGCCGGACTTTGTAGACCACGAGACCGAGGATCGGACCTGTTATTACGGAGGCGAAGCTGTAGAGGGAGGAGATTCGAGTGGCAGACTTCACGGACTCGTTGAAGGCGACTATGAGGACGGTGTAGAGGTAGTCACCTTGCATGTACCAGGAAGTATTAAGCATTATTGCGATACCGAGGGCGCCCCATACGGCGCGATCTTTCAGAAGATGGAACGGGACCATAGGGTGCGGGCACCATCGTTCCCAGAAAATAAAGCAGGGGATGCAGAGGATGCCGATAACGAGTGGTGCGATGACGCGAGCTGTGTGCCATTTCGTATGCGCGCCGCCGGCTATGGTGAGAGGGACGAGAATAAGAGCGAACACGGCGATTAAGAGGATGATTCCTACGACGTCGAGTTGCCAGAAGAGGGAGACGAGGAGACGCTTGAAGCCGAGCATTTGGTAAGGGGTCTTGTAGTTTGTGAGGCCGACTCTTTTCTTTGCTCGGCGGTGGGCAATGAAGAGAGCAGCAATTAAAGGAATTGCTGATACAGTGTAGATGATCGCCCACATACCGACGCCCCATCTCCAGCCTGCGTTTTTGAGGGTTGCGGAACTGATGTCTCCGCTTACCCAAGTGTTGATCTGATGGGATTAGTATTAAGTGTGAAGACTTGTTTCTTGTTTGAACGCTACTCACAATGAAAGGTAGCGCAGGGATGTACGAGAAGAAGAGACGTGCCCGGAGGGAGGTAACATCTGCGATGATAACCTCTACCAGGAGGATGATACATGTGTATCCGATCTGGTAGAGTACGGCACCCGCACAGAAGGATTTGACGCCATTTGAAGTAGCTTCAACAATGGTTCCTTCGAGAATGTTAACTAGTATTAGATAAATCACTCCCTCATTGAGTACTACATACCGATTATATAGAATAACACCGAGATGAGAACCAATTCGACTCTTCCGAACACATCCGCAATCTTGGCTGCAGTAGGCTAAAATTTCTCAGCATTGGTTTTGCAGGGTATGAAATGTTTTTAATACCTGAGCTGCTGCAGCAATCACACTTCGGAGAACAGTAATCGTAGCGAGCAAGGAATGTTGCGCAAAGCTTGCTGTTGCGTTCGGCTATTTGAAGATTAGTGAGTTGTACCGATCCGGATATTTTGACCACGAACGAACCTGATACGTATAGCGCAAAGTTCCATCAAGAGAGTAAGCATAAGCTACGATGAAAACACCAATGAACAGTAAAGTCCGGTCGAGTAAGGTGATCTGAGAAGATATAACCTCGATTCGCTTAACACCGGGACTGGTGTCTCCAGTGAGAAGGATCTCATCATCAGGGACATGAGCGACACCGTTGTCTTGCAGTCTCTTCTCATCCATTTTGGCCGAACGCAAATTAAGAAGCAAGAATACACAGAGGGGGATTCCCGGGTTTATAAGATCGATTGATAAGATGACCTCAGTGCGCTTACTGCATATAGTTTAGTGCATATAACGAGCTCTGAGAATTTTCTAGTGGGGATCGTCGGGCGATAGTTACCGGTTACTCCCAATACATGCGGGCTTACGCATGCGGTAGGCGGACTTTGTACTCCACCAAGCATTAGAATCTGGGCAGGTAAATTGCGCAATGAGCGGTTGCGGTCACCGACAGCTATCTTCTGGATAACTTCGTTCTCAATACTACTGGCCACTCTCCTCTCTGGTGGGAACTGGGACCAGGCTTTGCGCGGGTTTGTTGATCAGCATTACTCAATAACGACGGGAAACGAAATGATTATCATATCTAATCTGATCCTACGGACTAGGATCTCATGCTCAACACTACTTGGCATCTGTCATGAATCCAGGTACGTGGATCATGGTGGTTCCCTAGGGAGCCTAGTACGGAGTGTCCGATACTCGGAGATGACGTCTCGACAAATTTGCGTTCTCAAGATCACATATGTAGTATGGACAGACGTCTGGGCGGATGTCCACTGAATCGTGCGTCCTCTTGGAGATGCTCGGCGGAGGAAGCGACCTGTAGATGTGACGTTGGAGAAAAGCAAAGAGGGCAATGCGTGACTATTCATCGCAATACGATAGCTTGAGGGCTTTCGACTATCTGATCGTGATAAGGATTCACGGACTGGGAGGAAGTTTCAGTATCTTTAAAGGTAGAGTTGTGATATCCACGGGTGGCTGGGACAAGCAAATATGCACGTGATGCGCAAACAGCCGAGGCATTCCCGGCCTCCAACAATTCGGCATCACCGCCGCGCTCTACGAAACGTAACCTCATCCTCCTGGTTTCCTAGACTGCTTGTTCTAACGCTATTCATGCACCTCATCTTGAGGCCTAGATAGCAATAATGGTCCGCGAGGACCTTATCACGTCGGCTGTAAGTTGTCTGTCTCACACCCATAGGTATCAATACTAATCGGATCTCAGGTTTCCTGTATGTTCAAGCTCATCCCAGCCTCGTCATCTGGTGGTGTCTGACAGTATTTCCAGTTCTTCAAGATCCTTCAGTCGCCAGCGCGCCTGTCGATAAGCGCATTGCCTTTCTCCAGTCCAAGAACCTCACACAGGAAGAGATAGACATATCTCTAGCGCGTGCCGCCGAAGATCCCACCGCCCCTTCTCCTTCTACAGCGCCGCCCTCTACACCATCAAACTATGGTTATAGGCAACCTCCGCCGCCGCCTGGGTACGGAGCTTATCCGCCGGGATACTGGCAACAGTCTCCTCCACCAGAGTGAGTTATCCTTGGGCAGATTCGCTAGCTTATGAAAGGCTAATATTCATGAAGGCCTCCCAAACGTGACTGGCGCGACTACTTTATCATGGCCACCGTTATGGGTGGCGTAGGCTACGGACTCTATTTTACCGCCAAACGTTACATCATCCCTCTAATTTCTCCACCTACTCCACCGCAGCTTCAACAAGACAAAGCTTCTATCGACGAATCTTTCAACCGTGCTTTTGCGTTGCTGGACCAGCTCAATACTGATACGACCGCATTGAAGGCGTCGGAAGAGACAAGAACCAACAGACTAGATGCGGCGCTAGGCGAGATGGAGAGTGTTCTGGGAAGCTTAAAGGAGGCATCAAGGCGCCAAGGAGATGATAATAGAAGGATTGAGGATGATGTGAGAGGTCTAAGGGAATTGATTCCCAAGGCATTAGATGCACACCGTGAAACGACAGACGGGCGGTTGAAGGAGTTATCAACCGAGCTGAAGAGCTTGAAGACTTTAGTGGGGAATAGGATGGGCTCTGGCGCTGCTAGACCCTCGAGTACCAGTGGTAACTTCTATGGAATGGGTCAAGCTTCAGCCTCAACTCCGAATGTCAACGGCACGCCCGGAACTTCCACACCTGCACCTGCCACTAGTGGACAGACGAATAGCACCAGTGGAGCGGCAGATGGACAAGGAGCAAGCAGTGCCACCTCAACTGCTACGCCAGCTCCGGAGAGATCGCAGACTTCTTCCCCATACGGGAGAATGGCGAATGGAAGAGCAGCCATCCCTGCATGGCAAATGGCAGCGGCGAAGAAGAACGAGGAGCAGAAGAAGGATACCAGCGAGAGTGGTACAGTTACTGAAGCTGGCCCCGGCTCATAAATGTGAGGGATCTGAGAAGCTGTCTACACAAATCTGTTTATAGGGAAAAGGTTAGGCATTTCTGGTCTGTATTATTCCTAGCCTTTTAATCTGAGGACCCAATGTACAAGGAGTAATGCTGCCAGAGCCAAATGACGTCTATGTGAGTGCTGAGTATGCAGTTCTCAGGTTGACGTATCTATCTCGTGATTCGCAACCGCGTTCCTTCCTAGTGCAGCTTCCAGCTCAACCTTGATTACACAACTCGTCTGGTTCCACGTTCTTAAGCTTCTACCCCAACACTCTCACTTCTGCTTCACTTTCGTTCTCCATCTCCCTTCGTCTCTTTGCATATGCCATACTACGAATACCAATGCGAGACATGCGACCGATGGTTCGTCAGCTATCGCGCTGCGGAGCAGCACATGGATGCTGTTGGACATTGGCCAGAGTTCGAATGCGAAACATGTGACAGAACGTTTAGGACCGAAAAGGGTGCGGACCAGCACATGGATGCCCTGGGACATTGGGCTCCAGAATTTGACTGCGAGACCTGTGACAGAACCTTCAGGACCGAAAAGGGTGCGGACCAGCACATGGATGCTCTCGGACACTGGGCTCCGGAATTCGACTGCGAGACGTGTGAGAGGACGTTTAGGACCGAAAAGGGTGCGGAGCAGCACATGGATGCTCTCGGACATTGGGCTCCAGAGTTCGACTGCGAAACATGTGAGAGGACCTTTAAGACTGAGAAGGGTGCAGACCAGCACATGGATGCTCTCGGACACTGGGCTCCGGAGTTCGACTGTGAGCGGTGCGACAAAACCTTTAGGACACAAGATGCTGCTAATAAGCACATGGACGCCAAAAACCACTGGGCAATTGAGTGCAAGAGATGTGAAAGGACCTTCGAGACCCAGGATGCAGCCAATAAGCACATGGATACCATGAACCACTGGGCTTTCCAATGCGAGACTTGTATCATCACTTTCAGGACTCAAGGTGCTGTCAACAGGCACATGGATATCAGTAAACACTGGGCTTTTCAATGCGAGACTTGTAATCAGCACTTTCAGTCTCAAGGAGCCGCCAGCAAGCACATGGATACTTTGCGGCATTGGGCTCCTCGGTGGGATTGTGAAATCTGCTCCGATCGATTCTTGAGCGAAAAAGATGCCAAACGGCATATGAATGAGAACAGCCACTGGCTCAAGCGCTGGAATTGTGAAGTCTGCTCCGAGCAATTCTTGAGCGAGAAAGCCGCCAAAGGGCATATGAACGAGAAGAATCACTGGCTCAAGCGTTGGGGCTGTGAAACGTGCTCCAAGAAGTTCTTGAGCGAGAAGGATGCCAAAGGGCATATGAATGAGAACAACCACTGGCTCAAGAGGTGGGATTGTGAAACCTGCTCCGGGAAATTCTTGAGTGAGGAAGACGCCAAAGGACATATGAATGAGAACGGTCACTGGCTCAAGCGGTGCACCCAATGTGACGAAGGGTTTCGAAATGAGCAAGAACTCCACGTGGTACGTCACTGAGCATTACAACATCTCTTCCCCAGAAGCATTTAACAATTTCAATCTTTCGTAGCACTTCCCGTCTCGTTCTTCCCCATTTTCCCGGCGTAGTCAAATACCTTCTATTTTGGATTCAGCTGACCAATTTACTAGCACTCTCGCACCCATATCACAGCCGACCTCCACTGCCCATTCTGTAATGAGCTCCTCACCACCGCCAGCGGCATAGCCAACCACCTAGAGACAAATTCCTGTCCCAAGGCTCGTTTCATCAACTCTGTGGCGATCTACAACGAACTCTTCACACTCGATGTTAGCGGACTTATCACGAACAATCGCCCTATTGACAACGAAAAACTATGGAACGGAAGCTCCTACGAGTGCCAAACGTGTAAGACGCAGTTTTACAAATTGATTGACATGATCAAACATTTGGCATCCGGATCGCATCAGGTCCAGAAGTATCATTGCCCCAACAAGGAATGTGGAACACGCTTTACGACGTTGACAGCGCTGTTCAAGCACCTAGAGGATGCTAAGTGTGGGGCCGTGACCCATGAACGGGTTCTGAAGCTTGTCGTGGCATTTCTGAGGGCGAGTCCGAAATTCGCAGCTTTTATGTAGCAAGGGATGTGCGCAATGTGGAAGCATATGCGTTTAGCAGATGGAGATTGGCACGGGTTTCGGAATCGCATTGTGTGGATCCATGTATAGCAGATTGAGCCGGCAAATGTGTGGTTTTGGCAAGGGCGTTTTCCGACGGCCTCTACTTACGAATGTATGAGGGATTTTGACAATGCTTATGCACACTTGCAAAAGCAGTGAGCCCAGTTTCAATTTCTGTATCATAGCCAAATCCTGGTGGTCGAATCCAAAGCACTCTTGACCCTAATATAATGAATCATTGTCTATTAAACCTATGCAAAGGCAGTACTTTTGAGTTTTCGCTTCAGGGCATAGAAGCCACAAGTCTCTATGGACTTTAGAATCATCATCCCCTTTTCCTCTACCGAATAAAGTCCTGCATCATGATTACCGTCTTACCCTTTTAATATATTCTAGCCTCTCACCCCGCCCAAAAAGCCCTTCTACCCGTCTACCCCCAACCAAATTCGCACTCAACGCCTTCCACCATGTCCGCCATGGCCACCATGTCCGCCCCTTCGACTCATCCGACGTCCCCGCTGCTCCTCCTCAAGCAGCCTACCCCAATCTACCATCTCATTAGCACCTCAACCCAAGATCCACAAATGGCCCTAACATACCTATAACAAACCGTCCCCCACGACCCGGAACCGTCAAAGCAGGATACACACCCACCCACCCCATCTCCCCCCTCACAATCTCAGTCAGATTCTGCGTTCCATGGCCCGGACACTCGGGTCCATGCACACAGACCGTGACGCCCGGTTCGCGGCCAGGAATCGAAGTATCGTTGGGATCCTCGTGAGCATTTCGGGCAGCATAGGGACTATGCTCACGGCGCTGATTTGCATTGCCGTTGACATGGTTTCCACGGCTCGAACTCGTAGTAGGTGGAGGAGGGTTCATGAAGTTGGAAGCTGGAGGCGCAGGCGTGCCGACCGTAGTTGGAGGAGCGGAGAAGGACATGCTGCGAGCGTTTAGATGCGGGGCGTGATAGGCGGGATTACTGCTCGAAGCTGGAGAGGGGAACGCTGCTGCTGCGCCGAAGCCCATGGTTGGTGTCTGGTAGCCGCTGCCGCTCGCAGGGTTCGAGGGCGTCTGAACGCGTCCCGTGATGCTGGTGTTGTCTTCGTCCAGGAGGTTAGATGGAAGGTAGGGGTAGGGGTTTGTGAGACGGTGAGCCTGTGGTGTGTGAGCGGTCATGGCTCGCTGCATGACGAGCTGGTCGGCGGCCCATGCGGCGCGGAGGTCGCGCGCTTCGATGAGTTCGGGGTTGTTTGGGTTGTAGCGTGGTGCTGCTTGCGTGGCTGGGCGAAGGTTGATGGAGGCTGTGTCGGAGAAGACGAGGGGCTCGACGGCTTGGCAATAGCGGTCGTAGAGATAGTGGCCACGGAAGAAGTAGGGGACGGCGACTTCGACAGGGTGGAGACCACGGATGCTGGAGATATAGAGCTCCATGATTGGAACACTGGCTTGGGTGGCCGGGTTGAGGAGCATGCTGTCTGGGAGCATGAGAGATAGGGAAAAGAGATGGGAGCATGTGAAGGAGGGAAAACGTGATGGTTTGAAGTATGGGACATACCGTGGATGGAGGTGAGCTCCACGTGAGGATACAGTGCTAACGAGCTTTTCAGAATGACGGGTCAGCTATGGTGCGGAAAACCAAACCTTTTGTTATCAAGGTAAACAAGATGAAATGATCGGGCAAGTGTAAAGTTTAGTAAAAACAGCGAGGAGGTAGGAAATCATGATCTTGAAAAAGATCTTGGAAAATGAACAGGTTCCTGGCACGTAGAGGGAACGGCATGTAACGCAAAACCCAAATTAGAAGAGATACACTTACCGAAAGGCTACGATGTTGTTTATGGATGGTGAGGGAAAGAAAAAGTTTTCAGACGAGAAGGAGGCTGGCAAATAAAGTTGTAGAGGTTGCTTGGGTGAAGTAGGGCTTTGCACGTGGTAGTGGAACCGAAAATGCTCAATCGCCATGCTCATAACTTTCACTCTGCACAGTACCTAGATAAGCCTTAGGTATAATGAAAGTCATCCGGGACTACCGCGCTCTCGAAACCCACAAATAGCCTTCGCGAATTATGGTGGTCGGCCCGACTGAGTATTCACATTCCATAACAAAGGTCAGAACGAATCTGCGAAACGTTGTATGCGAATGCTAGTGCTATTACTGCAGTAGAAATCTACGGCTTGACGGTCCACTCAAATGGTAGCCTAATGTCAGACAAGAAGGTTGTCTTCCCTGGACCAAAGGTATTGCCCGTAATGTTGCAATTCTTCTCGAAGTCTCCGGCTGCCTTTGATTTCTTCGCAATTAGATTTTGATATTCCGATAATGGGCATGATTGGCCAGGACCTTCCTTGCAGCTGGAGACAGGATACACAGCATCATTGAGCTTGATGCGCATATAAACCCCACTGCGGCAATTGAGCCGCTCAAACGCAATGGTCCCTCGCATACTGACGAAGTTGCTAGCCTTAAAGACCCGATTCTCTGGAAGGTATATACCCGGAAGAGCATTCTGCAAATCAAACACGCCAATTGCCGCTGCAAGCTGACTGATCTGGCCATCATTGGTGAAAGCAGCAATAAGAGGGGGTGGAGCGAAGCTTGTTGCATCCGAATTCTTATATGTAGCCTTTGGTCCATCGGCAAAACGCTGCACTAGAGCAGTAAGGAAGGGAAGCATCATCTTTTGTTCCAACACTGTGCCAGGTCCAGTACCGTAGTAGTATCGGAGATCCTGAGAGTATTCGTACTGGAGGATCTCTTCATCCGTGAATACAGCGCACCAAGGACTTCGCGATCCAGTGATTTGTGATTCAAAGCCGCAGATATATGGGAAGATGGAGACATCGGAGGTCGTAAAATTGAGACTTCCTTTTAGGAGGTCATTGATACGTGCAGTCGCACGGGGAAGCCAAATGTTGTCCCAAGTCGTCTTCACATCCCCTCCGCCATTGTCCTCATATAGTGGACAAAGATCAGATGGAGCGAGCGAATTTGACACAGCCCGCGGATCAGTAGAGTTGACCACAAAGATATCAGCGAGAGAAGAGTTTGGCCCCAGATACCCCCTTGCAAAGAGTCTTGCTGAATCTACGACACGTGGAGCCGGAGTGTAATTGTTGGCCCACATGGTGTAATTGGAGTTATCCTTATAGAAGTCCGGATAGCGGAATCGGTAAGCTGCTCCCATATCGTAGAGTTCTCTGTACCCGGTGATCGATTCCTGTGATAATTGCTGGTCCGGATAACGCAAAACCGGTTCCCAGGATGATATAAAAGAGAGTTCTGCAGCGTAAGTCGTGAACTGTGCTGCATGAATCTATTGAACTAATTAACTCATTGTCCATTCCAGATACGTCAAACCAGCAATTGTCATGAATGCTACATTCCTTGATCGTATACTGCACTAATGAATCGAATGCTTACCTTTGCTGATAGGTTCGTCCATTGATAATACGCATTTGGATCGGGATAGCGACTGCCATGTCGGGCAAGAAATGCTGCTTGATCTACAACACATCCGTTCGGCGCTTCGGCAGATATACCGAAAACATTTGGCCCTGCAAGATGCGATTAGGTCTCCGTCAGATTCCCCTCCTGGCGATGCGTACCTGGAAACCAAGGGCTGTTTCCTCCCAAATGCTGTAGTGGATCCAAGGGTTCAGCCTTCACGAAGGATAATGCCAGAGCGAGCAAAGCCCAGATCAATTGCTCACCCATCATACCGACGCGCAACTCACTTATAGGCTGAACGTTGCGGGAAAGCACGACATCCTCGAGCTGTACCGTCCTATTTTATAGAAGAAGCCAGACTTCGGAGATGGGTTCCATAAGAGTAATGGCATTCGGAGGCCATGTTCATGATCGCGTTGATGCCGGCGCGGCAAGAGATGGGTTCCTGGAAAGGAGGTACAGTTCGACAGGGGTTAGGGACCACGTTGTTCCAGGATTGGATAAAAGCATAAGGTTATTTCTGGGCTACCTCTTCCATCCATTCTTCTTCGGTCGGCCATAAGTTGGAACCTCTCAACATGAACAACAGTGGACGAGATCGCAACGAGAATGAGAAATTCGCCCGCAGGGAGGCAGACCTGCACCTGCAGAGAAGAATTACTCGTACTGCTAGAGGTGTCCTGGTGACATACGCATCAGTAGTGAGCTTGAACTTTGCTAACATGACACTACGGATGTTCAATGTCCTGCGGCGGATGTTTTGCTGTCGATAAGTAGCGTGAACGGTGAAAGTGGGATCTTGAGGTGCGTAGCAGACGGCAACGCCAGCCGAGGTCAGCAACTCACCACCAATCCTACGCTCTCGTCTCCAATATGTATAACCATGGTTCTCTGCAAATATATCTCCAATTGTACACTTGTTATTTCATGTTCTCGACCATCCTAGTTTGAATCGCATTAACTACGGGTCTGCTGCCCCTAAACCCCACATGATAGTACGCCAAGAATCAACTCATGGAACGAAATCATGTCTTATTTTGCTAGGTTAAAGGTAATAACAATCTGTACATAACAGCAGAACGAGGATGTTACATGTTGAAGGAAGTAACGTCAATTACTAGATTGCAGTATCAAACTATCAAATCGATTTACTTTCGAACAGCAGATGTTCCATCATCAGGGCCCGGAAGACCCTCCTCATCACCTGGCTCGGCATAAGTACCAGCCTGCTTCGTAGCCCCACGGGTACGGGAGCCGATAATGTTTGAACTATCTATGGCGTCCTTATCATCGCGCGCTAAGATACATTAATTAGCAGACAGTTGGAACAATGGAAGGAATAAGATTTCGGGGCGAGCACGTACCCAATTGTTCATCGGAGTCAGCAGTGCGAGGATCAATTGGATCGTTCACAGGGGCTTCGTCTTTCTGGACGGGAATCTGATATTGACCTGATCGGCTTGTGTACGCGTTGTCGCCGGCTTCACCAACAGGGGCGTCTCTGGCGTAGTCGTTCTGCTGCTCATACTGATCGTCGACTGAGGTGGACATTGTGAATAATTGAGTTAGAATTGCGGAGTGTGTTGTTTAAGAAGGATTGATGGCTGGCTAGCTGGAAGTATTGAGAAATGTGATGATGATGAATATGAACTGTAATGGTTGCCTTCCTGGCATTTATGTACCATGAGTCTTCATCCGCTATACGTCACTGTCGTCATTAGATGCTCAAGCCTCTGACATCTGTAATACCAGACGTCCTAGATCCCGATAGTGGTAGGAACCATTCATCACAATGATGACGGCACAATCGAGAGGTTTACTGGAGCATTCCACGATCCATGAGCAGGAGGCGTCTGTGTTTCGAGAGCTTTAGGGGGTAGGCGGAGCAGTCAGCCAGGTACAGAAGCGATGGGCTATATTCACTCAACTCTGAATGGTCATATCCATCAACCGGGGAAGCAAAGCGATCGTGCCGATGCATGATGCAGCTGGAAGCATGCTTAAGAGACTACGGTGAAAGATTTCTGGTTCAACGAATCGGATCAGTCAGTGTGGGACATGGCTTGTTCAAGATCCCAAATCGACAATGAATAAGCAAGAATTCGATCTCAGGAGTATGGAGAAGTCCGACAATACCATATTTTTTTCTAGAAGAGCTTCGTTGCCAAAGGCGTGCCAGACGTCAGTACTGTTACAGCTGGGCCTAGCGTCAGGTATAAAGCATAGGTTGCACTTTAAGTTGATGTGATGAACTTCGCTAATCTGCTATAGTAAACGGGTGGATCGATACGATCTCTGATGCAAGTGCATCGGCGTTTGTTGGGGCTGACTCGAAGGAAGGCTGGGAAGCTTTGACGCGACAAGTCGTGACGTCGCGCAACTGTGTTCAGACCAGTTCCTTTTCCTAATACGGTAGAGATCATGATTTCGGCGGTAGAAAGGTCAGCCGCAAGTCAACCAGTGGGGAAAGTCAACGTCTAGACCAATTTGTGCGTAATCTGACCAAGTCGTATGGTTGAGAAACCGCCGTGTATCAACTAGCTTGCCTATTGTGCTACCCATATACTGTACCATACATAACGTTGCAATGTCAGCAATAGGTGTCTAGTGTACAAAAGAACATGGAAACACCCGAATACTGTCAAATTGAAAAGAAAGGCTGTAGCCATACAACACAAATGGTTTTAGTCGCACTAAGACCGTCGCAGAACATGGTGAAAATCGCTGCGACGGAAGTACTACCAACTGAAATGCAGGTTTTCCTAAAGAAGCTGTATGCTTCTTTAAGAACCATAGTTGAGAGAAGGAAATCAGTCCTCTTCTTCGTCTTCGACTGTCGCCTTCTTTGCGGGTTTTCTGCCCCTGCTGACCATTAGTATGGAAACGAAGATGAGTTAATCGACGAGTTATTCGAGCCGTAACTTACCTCTTCTGTGGGACTGGCTTTTCGGTATCAGCAGCAACCTTCTTCCTACCGCGCTTGACCTTTGCAGGAGCTTCAACTTCTTCCGCTGGAGACGCGACCGCCTCACTAGAAGGTTCGGCGACCTCTTTAGCCTTTTTAGTTCTGCCTCTCTTGGGTTTGGCGGGCGCCTCCTCTGGCTCTTCATCTGCCTCAACTTCTTCCTTGAGGGCTTTCTTCGCCCTGCCCTTAGACTTTTTCGCAGGAGGAGCTGCCTCGTCAGCGTCATCAGCTTTGGCAGGTCGACCACGCTTCTTGGGGGCGGCTTTAGTGGGGCTCTCTGGCATACCCTCCTCATCCTAGAAGATGTTAGAGAGAGTCCGACTTCATTGAGGATAAGAGCGGTGGAAGGTCATAGGGTTCACGAAGTCCTGTGAGATCGAATCAGTCTTACCTCCTCATCATCTTTGCCTTTCTTCGCGGCCTTCTTCTTTGGCGTCTTCTTGCGCATACCCTTCTGTCCAGGGCGATTCATCTCGACATCCTAAAAGATCGGTTAGGGTGAGCCAGTGATGGTGAGTCGAATGCACTTACACCCTTCCAATCTTCATCATCAACATGACCCTGCTCGAGAGCTCGACTAACTTTGCCCTGCATCTCCGCGGGAAGTTCATCGTAGCCATCTACCATGTCAAGATCACCCTCGGAAGTCTCTTTGAGATTTTCGATCTGTGCAGGAGTTGTGCATCCCCTGTCATTTATTTAGAATTTGGCCATGACGTTGAAGGGAGAGAAGCAAGGTATTGAATTATCATACCAATGTTTCCACATCCAACTAGAGTGCTCCTTGATAGTGACAAGGCTGCCGAAGCGCAATTCGCCTTTGTCGATCTTGACCCCATTCTTTTTGCAATCCGTTCCTCTGCATCCAGCGCGGCCCTGCTTGGCCATTTCTGCGAAAAGTCAGTAAAACGAGGGTGACGAATTCATGATCCCAAAAGCATAGGTATCTGACTAACCGACACGGTATGCGGACATGGTTACGTTGTGCCTTTAGAAGGTTGATGTATTAACCTCACGGCACGATGATGCAGCGCTGAGCTTTGGTGTATTCTAAGTCAAGCGCGCCTTTCACGAGAAGCAATGTCGGTTGCCAAACCTGATGGCAAGAGAGGCAGTCTCGCAAAATAAACGAAGTATCTGAGCTCAGAGTCAAACCAAGTTGTCGATGGTGAAAAGTGGTGAGGAGGTGATGAGGTTGGGAGTGATGTTGGGAGATGAAGTGGTTGGTCCGAGACAGTCTCGCGTCGCGTATGGAATTAAAATCAGCCGATCGTTGGCTACCTACTTTCCTCAACACGTCTTCCTTCTTCATAGGAAAAGCTTGTTTTGTTTTGATTCTATCGATAAGGCAGCGTGCAGTATCATACACGAGAGTCTGCGCGTGCAATCTTTCCTCGCAAAGACTTAATTGCGCACAAAGTGAAACAAGTCCACTCGTTCACCCAAAACCCAGCGACGAATCTCAATTCGGAAGCAAACGTCGCCACAAAATGTTGGGCTGATGGTTGAGTTTAGATTCCTCAATATATGCGTTTCTTAGTACATCCCGTCGTCCGTTGTACGATATTAAATTCCTTATGGAGGTTTGTTCTGTTCCTTGCTCTAGTTCGACATATTATTGTGGTCACATCGCCTTCTCCTTTCTGTCCTATGATCTCTTCTTGGCTAGAATTTTCTAAGAAAATATCTTTCAGAGACATAGGTGAGATGCAGCAAGAAAGATTGATGGCCGAATCGAACGTTAATATCTGGAATTTCTTCCTCGCGACCGAAACACGAACATGCGCTTCTTGGAATATCAAGGGAAGACACCTGAATATGCTTCTCTAGACCATGAGAGGCAACGGATGGTTCAAGTTTATGGAACGATACGCCACGACGTTAAGCGTCTCGTGCAGATATTTACAACTTAACAGGGCGAGACGTTCGCTGTATTTCTTTGCTCGCCAGCTTAACCACATGCTCGGCCATACCCCTATTATACCGTTAGCTTCAGCATCATCGAAAGCAGGGATAGTCATACCAAGATGCCTGATATCCAGCACCGCCTGCTCCATAGTTGTGGACTACTAAAAGTCCATTGTCACGACGTTCAGCTTCAAATCGAGGTCCTCCCATCCTTCCCGGTCTTAAGCCCACGCCATGACTGATCACTTTCAGATCCCTTGGGTCTCCTAGCTCGGGCGCCAGTTCGCAGCACCTCTTCTTGATGCCCTCCGCAAATTTCAAGTCCACTTCAGGATTCCAGTCACCATCTTGTCTACAACCTCCCAAGATGACACCTCCACCAAGCGGGCGTTGGAAGACATACGTGGTATTTTCGTCAACACGGCGCGGAGATCGAAAATACATCGTGCTCAGTGGATTCAATGGCTGCTGAACCAGTACTACTTGTCCTCGAGTAGGGTATAGTTTCTTGTCGCAGACACCACCGAGATAATATGATCCAAGGCCAGTGCAATTGAAGACGGCAGTCACGCCTTTGAACAGGTCCGACAATTCATCCACGTGTTTTATTTCCGCACGCAAGATCTTGATACCTTTGCGTCGGGCCTGGGCCAGCAACCTGGATCATGTACAATCAACAAATAAACTATAAGTATAGGGGTAATTGCCAATCATGTAGCATTATTACGACCTACCACTGAAGATAGATTTGTGTATTGATAACAAATGTTGATTTCATTTCCATGCCGAATTTTGCGCCTTCAGGCAACGTGTTCTCAGGAATAGGATCTACGCCTCCCACAAGTTCTTCGTACCAGATCTTCTGCGTCGCTTCACTCAAGACTCCAGCATGCTCCACTTCACTATCAAAGATCATGCGCAGCGGCGATCTTTGGATCCCAGCTTCCGGATGCCTTTCTGCGATTTCAGAGAAGTGGTTAAAGGTGACACGATCGCATGATTCTAGAAGGCCATTATCGGTCGCGCTCGAACACCAGTTTGCGCCCGCCCAAGGAGAAGTATATTTGATGTCGTAGTCACCAGGAAAAAACTGAGCGACAATCGTAATAGAAGACTTAGGATAATGACTCACGAGACTGAGGGCGGTGGACAAGCCTATCACTCCGCCTCCCAGAACGATGAAGAAATCATTGGGCATACTGAGAATGAGTCTTCAAGCAATATCTTCGGTTGGGATACTTTCAGATATGCACGGCGGAGCTTACGATAAGAACACTCTTCGAATGAGGCGTTCAACTTTGCCTTGCCTTATCTTTGCTGAAGAGCTTCGTAAAAGCAGGGCCTCAAGGGGATTCTGTTGATATACTAGTCGCCGTGCACAGAGCTTAAGGTTACCAAAATACCAACAACCGACAGTAGCAGAGACTTGACAGAGAATTGGGAGTTGTTCGAGATGAATACCGCACCCCTGATTCTATGCTTGATGACTTACATAATCATGCATTTGCAAGCGACGCGCCCGGATTGGACGGCTGCGCGACCCCCAGTCATACCGTCATGGATGGGTTGGAACGCCGTGTCACAAAAAAAGTTCAACGCGAAAGCTGATCACCAAAGCATCTCTCTATCAACGTTCAATGAACGCTCAATGCGCCCTGCTCATGCATGTTTCCAAACCACCCTGAGACAAGCATTTCGCTCTCACTCTCAGAAAACCTCGAGTACATGGACTATTCCTGAGTTCCTAGCTCCAGCACTCCTGCGACCAGCAATAAAACGAACCTTCTCCTCTACAAGGCGAAAGCGTAAAGACCCTTTAGCAAAATCTTCCCTCTACCATCTTCTGGGGCAGGATTGGCAGACCGATACCCTCATACCGCCTCAAACCTTTCGAGCCGAGTTCACAATACCTCTCCCAAAAGAAGATGTACGAAACCAAATTCAAGCATGGCTTACGGTCATCGATCCTTTCCTTCCACGGGACTCGCGGCAAACCACCACATATAACGGCAGCTCTCCTCCGCTTCCGGCATCCGCTATAGACTTCTCACGATTCCTTCTCGGCGCACAGCATGCGTCGCACGACATACTCAGTCATATTGGCTTGGTTCAGGGGAAGTGGGATACTGTAATCTGGCTTATAAAGAAGCTTCTTGAGGACGGTTCTTTGGTTTCAAGCATACTTCCCACTTTTGAACCATTCGTAAATTTGATCTGGCCGGAACCTTCATATTCTCTTGACCAAGTAACAGACGCTGCGATTTTAGTTTACCGCGTCCTTCCATCCAGAAAGCTTGCACATAATCTCAACGAGCTCACTTCGGCTCCAGAATCCTTACAATATAAATGGAAACTGAAGAAGAAGGCTCTCGGACAAGTGTGGAGAAGTCTAGGCTACATGATTCTTGTGGCCGCCGAAGACGAGCAAGTTGGCAAGTCCCCCATCATGCCACACGTACTAGAAATCATCGCATATTTGCATCATGCAGAGATGATACCAGATGCCATATATCAATACAAGCCTCCTCAGGATGTCTCCACCCCCCATCAGCCCCCAACGTTACACCTATTTTCATCAAGGATCTTGAGCTCTCTTTCGGACGCATCTTGGAGAGCCCATGAATCATCCGTAAAATCTGAGCAAGAGAAGTCCAATTCCTCATATTTCCTAGGACTTGAGATTCCTGGCTCAAGGTACAAAGCGCCTGTCACCGAAATAAGCCCCGAGATATGGCTAGAACTGGTCCTTTGGTCTTGTTTGCATGGAGGCTGGATATTAGACGGAACGAACATCCTCGAGCGCTTGCATTCATATCATGGGAAGAACCGTTGGTCCTTAATTTGTTGGCGTGACATAATGGACAACCCGCACGACTCCGAATTAAGTAAGAATTCGACAGCATGGCATTCGCTTGTCAAAAGGTTCCAATATCCCAGCCGCACTGATAAATTCAACGAGGGTGATCGGAATCTCGTCCAAAAAACCATTAGTAGTGAAGTTGTCGCGGCTTTCGTTGATGGGCTCACCAATGAAATGCGTTTAGGTGTCGGTTTCAGAGGAATTTTCCCAGAACACATCATTCACCACATAAAGATTCTCAAGGGATTACTAGATCGTGATAATCTCAGTCTGGGTTCGATCTCATGGGACTCGGTTATTGTGCGACTTTTGGAATCTGGAGGAATTGTGCCCGAAAAGAGACCGGAGCTCATGTTGGAAGTGCTTGATCTAGCTTCGGGTTTTGGAACGGAAGCTGGGTCTCTTAACGTTCCACTTCAACAGCCCGATGACTACATGGATTCAAGCTATTCGTTCGATGCATCGGCAGCGGCTATCGGCTTACTCCATCGCACTATTCGAGCTTTCATTGACATCGGTCATCTTCCTGGAGCCATGAAAGCTGTCGAGAAACTACAACAATATACGGATATCAACAAGCAAAGATCACTAGCAGAGTTTTTTCATAGCTTAAAAGAAACGCCCACCAGCCCAAAATCACCGTTTACAAGTAATCTAGCGCCAATCGAATACCCTGGTTTTTTCCCTCAAATACCTATGAGTCTCCTTACGAGTCTGTTAGATCTCTCTACAAGCTCGAGACTCTTCGACATTGGGAAATGGCTACTTTTCTTGGACGATCTGGAAGGACCACTTATTACTCGCGATATGTGGACTAGCCGCGAAATGGCACCTGCAATGATTCGATTCGGCACAGCGTCGCGAAATAACGGCCTAGTTCTGAAGCTCGTCAAGAGATTGAGTGGCGCGGCGCCGCATCGACTTCCCTCAGAAGTGCTTACTGCTTTTCTTAACAGTCAGATTCAACATCGGCGTTGGGACTCAGTGAAAAGTATTCGAAAATATGTCAAAGACAATTCGAATTACCTGCTACAGCCCTCTACGTTCGCCTGTTTTGCGGCAGAAGTCGTTCGCTTCTCTAGTGAAGCTGACGAGTTCCGCAAAACTCAGAAAGACAAAGTGCGATCTGAGTTCTTGGACCTTCTCAGCGAGTGGCAACATGTTATTTACAGAGACATGGATCTGATTTTGGCCATCAATAATATACTCGGCATCATGTCCACTATTCATGACGACTTGAAAGCCGTTTGTTCTCCGCTGTTCTCGAACACCCGTCGCCAACGCGTTTGCATATCAACAGAAGATTTCAACACAATGTTGGATGGTATACTCGACGGATACGGTAGTCTCGAAGGCAGACGAATTGTCGACATGTGGTGCTACGTTCGTGGATCAAACTTCAGAGACTATCGTGCCCCTGGAGGGCTATCGAATTTACCAAGATATAGAATTGGCAAAGCCGAAGAGTACGAAAACAGTCCAGGTAAAATCGAGCTGGAAACAGGTGCTGGCGTTACTTTGACCATGGGGGGTCGAATACAACCAAACATTCAGACTATACGGGCAGTTCTTCGCAAGGTAGCAACGGAAGAGGAGGAGAGACGTGGGAGGAACGAACAGTTGGCAGATGAAGAAAGAGTCAACTCATTAGAAGTCTTCAAATGGGCAGCAACTCTTTTTGGTAAGATGGGTTTGGACGAAGAAGATATCCATCGAAATCTTAAAGGTCTCACTGACACTGCGGAGCTCGATCTACCGCCTTCCCCTCACACCATCGGATTGGATGAAGATAATGAATAGTATGGTGTGATAAATACCTCGCTGAATATGCATATGTATAATATTCAGAAACAATGAAGTCCCCTTTTGCCAGGGATTTAATCACGATTCCCCGGATATCTACACGTGACAATTGATTAAGTTTAACTTAACCGCCGCTCTTGATCAACAGTATGAGGTCACCGTAGGACAATTGATTGACTCGGCAAATGTTAGGCGTTGAACACACAGAAACCGTCGCTCATCAAACACTGGCATCCGAACGTACTTTTTTGACAGTCTGACGAATAGGGTTCTGTGCCTGGTCTGATGCGAAGCACTTATGGCTACCCAATAGAGCAGGCCTGAAGATGCCACGTCGAAGATCTCAAGGTTGGGTTGAGCGATGCTTGGCCCGCGATTTGCTTCTTGAAGCCCTGCATGCAGAGAACACTTGCCTTGTGAAACCAAACCATATACTTTCAAAATTATTTCTCATCTACGAACTCTGTAAACTCCAAATTGACCTCATTCCGTTCTCAAACGTCCTTCAGCTTCAGGACAAGTTGACATTGTCTCGCGCCATGGTGCTCCAACACGGGAGCCCATCTGCGACGGCCCGTCGATGTTAGAAGTGGCTGCAGGACGCAAGCACACCGCCTTTTTTAGACACTGATTCTGGCGCCTGTCCAGGGCGATGGAGGGGCATTTCCTTGCGCTATCAGGGGCCGTTCGGGCAGATCCAACCTCAAGCCGCCTTCTAAAAAAGACAGGCTGGCAATTCGACGCCGTGAGCATGCATTGAGGACATGAAGGCGAGTGCCAAAGATGCCGGAGAAGGGAGGCGGGCTGACATCAACGGAACTCTGGCAATCTATCCAGGCTTGCATCATGGACGAGGAGTGGTCGGCTTAAAGCCGTGGATCAGGGATTGGCAGTGAAGAGGATGTTTTACTTGGCGCCAATGACATTTTGCCGTTGCTCTTAGACCCTCTTTCTGCCCTTTTAGCCCGGTCGCCGCAACGCTGGAGGTCCGTGAGGAGTTTAGTTTGGTGATATTTTCCATCGGAAACGGTCGAGGGGCACGCGACGAGGAGAGGAAAACTCTGGTACTCAAGGCCTCATGGTAGAGAGTGTGACGCCTACATAGAGTTCCGAAGAGTCACTGCTGGTAGTAATGACTGAGAGCCTCCAGAGCACATTGAGTCAACGAGTCTGGGTTGTGGTGGGTTGGTTCGTATGACTCTGCTGCACCACTCCGGGGTTGCGTCAAAGCCCATCAGCGGTGAAGCTACGCTAGCCCGCATCTGGTCAAGCGCACATCAGATTTCCTCTCACAAAATATGTGCGCTGCTCGTCCCCCTCCCACTTTCTTCTCCTCAACCACCATACAGACAAAGAAGTCGCACTATACATCTTCAACAGAGCCTCCTATCAAGCATCCACTACCTTCCTTCGTCGAGCACAATGCCGCAGGCCATCGCTGAGCTGTAAATCCCCGCTGGAGGGTGCATTTTCTGTGTGCCCTCCAGTCCGGCCAGCCCACGGAGATACTCAACTACTCTACGACGATACAATCTTTTGATTGCGCATAGACCCTCTGCGTGCAATCAGTCCGGCCATTGAGACCATAAATCGTCCGGCCTGTCCTGTCAAACACATCACATTGTGACAGTTCCACCCGCTCAACTCTACCGAATATCGACGAAACCCAACGACTCGAGAACATCTTTTGCAAGATTTCCGGGCCCTACGAAACATATTACAAGCTTAGAAGATCGACTGCAACCATTTTCCCTCCCCCCACCCGTACCTCCTCTTCGCCTCCGATCACCACATGCTCAGAACCTACTCACCAATAATACCATCTCTACCGAAGAAATCTACCATATCTCTGCCTACAGCAGTAGGAGAATTTCAGACGAAACGTTATTTACACGTAATACCATAATACCGAGAACAACCGCGACCGCAATGGTGTATTCACCAAACCCACGATCGGCCGTTGCCGAATTTGGTGGGAAACACTTTCAAGAACACAAGCTAGTCTACGATCCACCAAACAACATTAGAAGCAATGACCGCAATAATCATTCGTCAGACGAAAGCCCACAGAAGAGTACAAATCATGACGGAGGCCGTGGTAGTGGACAGTCTTCAACTGAAGAGCCGGCAAATGAAGATGATGACGAAGACAGTAGTGCCAAACAAGATGCCGATGAAGAGAATGATGAAGATGATGACCCAGAGGTAGTTGCCCCGTCCGGCGGTCATGGTTTGGGCAAAGGGAGACGCCCGGCCATCCGCGTCGAACAATTCGGCGGACCTGAGCTTCAAGAGGATGATGATAAAGCCTCAGACCGTGGGACGGGGCCACTCGCTAGTAAGCATCCGGTGAACCAAGTACTCATGCGCAACAAGAAGCGTACCTTCAGCAACGTCAGCAATAGTTCGGTCTTGTTTGGAGAGAATGAAGGCCTTGGCGATGAACGAAGCGCCTTTCCTCGTAGGAAGTTGGCGCGAAAGCTAAGCAACAGCAGTAGCAGAGGATTACTGACCTACAAGAAAGATGGTGCTGGAGTATTCACTAACTCTGACACCCTATATGCTAATGACAATGCCATTGAGAGCTCTGACGATGAGAACAACGCGACGGAGAAACCTATCGATGTTGATGATGAAGACTATAGCGGAGTCAATTTGATCTCCGACGAATCAGATGTGGAACAGCAAGAGGAACAATTGATCATGAAAGAAGTGCGGCAGACGTCTGATGTCTTTCCTGACAGCCGGCGATTCAGCCTTGACAGCTCCGGCAGTGACAGTGCTGACTTCGCCACCGCACTCCTGGGTGAAAATTTCTTCACAGAGCACGAACTCCCTGATGTGGGCTTTGGAGAATTCTTCGACCTCGATCCTCTACCTGCATCGCCAGAGCCCAGTAGAAAATACTCCGACAGTTCTGCTAAGCGCGTTCGTTTCAACGATGAAGTTCAAATGTCAGAGGATAGCTCTAGCTCTTCTGCTTCAGAACTCGACAGCAGCATCTTTCCAGATCTGTTTATGGAACAAGACAAACTCCCTGCGGGCCTATATCAAATGATCGAAAACGATGATGCTGACAATGGAGTCCCTTCGTCAAGCGATGGCGAGCACTCCTACTGGGACTTCGGTCAGGAAGAGCACAACGCTCCGAACTGGGCTAAGAATTGTCTGTCTGACGACTTCGACGAGTCTTCTGATCCCGGCTCCAGTGGTTACGAGAGTATGCATTTACCTGGCTTTTCATCTTTTTGTTTGCTAACGCACTGAATCAGCCGATATGGGTGATACTACTGATGAATATGATTCTGACTCCGAACCTCCCATTGAGACTCCTCGAAACAAGTCTGTTCTTCGTCGTCCTCAGTCTGCCGCGAGCGACAAGGCCAGTCCCAGGCCATATCAGAGGTCGACGAGGCAAAACGCGACCGGAAAATTCATTCCTCCCGTTTGCGGTATCTTCATTCACGGAGATATAAACAAAGCTATCGCGGTCACTAACAAGTCAACTCGTCTTGTCAGCTTCTATCGGCCGCGTATTTCCTTGCGACATCCAAACTATATACCAAGCAGCAGCACCAGCACTACGGCTAATAATAGTCCTCGCACCTCGATCCAGCAGCTACATGAAGACAGTGACTTCAGTGAAGTCTTCAGCACACCTTTCCCGAGCAATGCTGATATCATGTTGACGGGTGTTTTCGGTACAGCGCCCGTTAATAATTACCTCTTTGGTGGATCCAACTTTGGACCCCCAGAAGCGTTCTATCCGTTCGTGAGCGTTGGTCCAAATGGCACCGTTGTGAGCGATGAGGCAGAGTACGATGTGGATGATGACGATTTTGAGGATGACCTCAACATCACAGACTTCATGGATTTTGGAACGGAAGGAGATGAAACCGACGTGGAGCAGGATATCGGCGAAGACACTGACGTCCCCGCCACACCAACGCCCTCGGCGATCGCAATGAATGGCTCCGCACCTGCTTTGCCTCAAGAGACTCCTACGACTCGCAAGCGAACGGCATCGGATGCTATGCTTGAACATTTCGACCGAGGCGTTGTAACCGCTTTCCGCAACAACCAGAATCGATATCGCGATATTGCTCGCCTACCTCATGACCCCGACCTTCGCGCGTCCGTATCTCGGCCTATTCGCTCTGGAAGGTCGGCTGAAACCCTCATGTCGCCGATTCGTAAGCGAAGCTCGATTCCGAAGAAAATGGGTGGCACTGCTGCATTCGCAGGTGTTACTAAAGCTACGAACAGACTCAATTCTGAATTGAACGGTCCCCGTCGCGGCCCACGCGCCGGAACCTTTTCTTGAATACAGATGGAATGCACATGAGATGCACTCACATTAATGGTGGATCATGGAACAAGTGGAGAAGATGAACAGGATGAGCTTTATGAAGACTCTCCAGGAAAAACTTCAAAACGACGTCACGATACCCACGGCCTTTTTTAGGACTTTCACGAGCGTGGCACCCTTGTTGTTAGTACATGGCTTGTTTATCTTAATTGATTGGCATGCTTCATCCAAAAGTTTCCTTAAAAGTTTTATTTTCCTTTCTTACTTTCCGATATCCTTCCTGTTGTCGGGCGCTACGGCGAGGCTGGGATCGGAAAGAACGGATGGTTGTTTTGGTTTTGTTATGAGTGTCTTCTTGGCTTTTATATTTGTTCGAGGCAGGCATTTGATCGTCACCTACTTACCTACCCTTAATCTCCTTATGTTTCCCATCTTCCGCCTCCCCCTTTTCTTTCGTCGTCCTTTCCCGTTTTTCGACCCCCCTTTCGCGCGCTCTACTTCTACTTCTACTTCTACTTCTACTTCTACCCGTCACGCTTTCCCTCTTTTTGGGAATTAAGGATTAGTTTTCATACGCAATGTGTGAACGCGTATGGATAGAAATGGCGAAATATGACCCCTCACGAGAGCTAGAGTTGTTCGTCGTTTGGGCGAACACAGATCAAGAAGCAATTCAATTGTGCTTCTTGCTTTTCTTGTATCTAGGGCGCCATGCTAGATGGATGGATCGATGTCATGATGGCGGTTATGTAGGAGTAGTAGATGTGTAGCTAGTGCGAAATATGGAAAAAAAACAATTCAATGTTCATGGTTTGTTTCGCTATGCTGTGATTGCTTCATAGCTGAGTTCTTGTCAAGGGGAAATGCTGGACCAACAATCTGAGACACCTTCAAAATATTCTGTCAGTAAAAAATGGCGTATATATGGTATCTTGAAGTCTTTATTATGAACAACCCCCCAAAACATCATCTTCAACCCCAACTACTCTCTCCCCGGCCCACCTCCACTCCTCCTCCTAACCCCCCTCTTCTCCCTCTCAACACTACTCTCCATACTCGTCCCGAGCCCGGAATCAATCCCCATATAACCCGACCCCGGCTCCTCAAGCACAAAATCCGCATCCTCATCCTCCTCATCATCAGCATCTCCCTCCGGCCTCCGTGGAATATCCTCCAACCTCCTCCCATCATCCCTCCCCCCCTCCTCCTTCAACTCCTCCTTCAGCCTAGCAGAAGAAGAGGAGTAGTGGAGGGGGTGATGGCGACTCAGAGTAGGGAAAGTGCGAGAGGAGTCGGAGAGCGGGGTTGCGGGTTCTGATTCTGTTTTGAGCGGGGTGAGGGGCGGCTGGGCTTCGGATTCGGATTTTGCGGAGGGGGG